>JBBPBX010034965.1:0-19005 GCA_038048925.1 Garcialebias charrua
TTCTGGACTAAATTAACCACATTTTTCTTTTACAGTCAACAGAAGAAAATCACCAGAATTGATCAACCTCTGTGTCGTCTTCTGGAGGAAGCTGTGAGACACCAGATGGAAATTCGTTACTTCTGTTTGTCACTTCAAACTTCTACTATTAAACGTTATATTTTCTTAAGTGGTGTCCTGGAACATTCAATTTCCTAAACTTATTTTACAATGTAAAGTGTGTATAGTGTTTAAATCCATACTGGAAGTTAAGAGAACTTTCCATTTGCATTTGACCTTTAAAGAATCATAAGATAAAGATTATTAGAATCTGCTCAACTGTTATTACGTTATAAATTATTTGGTTCTAGGATGAAGTCATACAAAAAAAGTCAAAAATTAAAAGTGGCCAAAGTCCTTTGGACAGTTTAAAGTTAAAGAATTCACAGACCATCCATCATCCATCCATCATCTGCGCCCAGCAGCAACTTTACCAGGGAGACACACGCATCAACATCCACCGCCTTCAGCTCCTCAAGGTGTTCACAGAGTGACCATCCATCCATCATCTGCGCCCAGCAGCATGCTTTGCCAGGGAGACACAAGCATCAACATCCACCGCCTTCAGCTCCTCAAGGTGTTCACAGACCATCCATCCATCCATCATCTGCGCCCAGCAGCATGCTTTGCCAGGGAGACACAAGCATCAACATCCACCGCCTTCAGCTCCTCAAGGTGTTCACAGACATCCATCCATCCATCATCTGCGCCCAGCAGCATGCTTTGCCAGGGAGACACAAGCATCAACATCCACTGCCTTCAGCTCCTCAAGGTGTTCACAGACCGACCATCCATCCATCTATCCATCATCTGCGTCCAGCAGCATGCTTTGCCAGGGAGACACAAGCATCAACATCCACTGCCTTCAGCTCCTCAAGGTGTTCACAGCATCCATCCATCCATCCATCCATCCATCCATCCATCCATCCATCCATCATCTGCGCCCAGCAGCATGCTTTGCCAGGGAGACACAAGCATCAACATCCACCGCCTTCAGCTCCTCAAGGTGTTCACAGACCATCCATCCATCCATCATCTGCGCCCAGCAGCATGCTTTGCCAGGGAGACACTGGCAGTTTCAAAGATCACAGTGTGATGTTTTAAATCAACTTTATTTATAAAGCACATTTTAAAAACCACAGGGTCAACCAAAGTGCTGTACAATAACATAAAAGACAAGTTAATTAAAAACTATAAAAAGCATACAAAAATAAATACATATACCAGTCTTACTGCAGGTGTGTTAACATGCCATAAAAGATAAGATCACGTGTTAAAAGCCAAGGAATAAATGTGTGTTTTTAAATAAGATTTTAAAAGTTTTGAGGACTGTCAGCAGCAACTGCTCAGCTGATCTAATGCTGAATCCTCACCAAACGCTTTTCGCGCAGCCGAAGCAGCCACTTTACATTGAAAGTCTATGTGGCCGCGCATCTTGGAGCAGCGGGACGTGACGCGGCGCGTCTTCAGCATTTCAAGCAGCGCAGCAGGACCCGGCAGTCCCTTTTCACGCACGCGCGCAGCCGAGCAGCAGGAAGCCAGAATATTCTTGCTTCTGCTGCTCGTAGCGTCACAGCAACCACTCGGGAGAGACTCTGCTATGTGATGACGCAACGACGACGGGACTTTCTGTGGACGAAAACAGCATCCGGTAGGAAAACCTGGCATTTTTAAAGTTGCTGCTGTCCACTCGAGTGTACATCACCCCAAACATAAAAAAAAAAGTTTTAATCTCAACAAAGACTTTTGGAGTTGCAGTTCGGCTCGTAGAAAACCCACTCAAGTGTTAACGAGGCTCACGTACAACTGATTTTATCTGCCCAGTGTACATAAAAACAACACGGATCTGACCGGGAAGGGAGCCACACGCTCCTCCCACTGCTCGTCTGCAGACATGTTCGGTGGGGACAGACATCTGTTGACAAGACATAAGACATAAGACATAAGACATAAGAAGGTTTATTGACATTGCATCAATTTTCACCAATACAACGTAAATATGTAGTTACAGTCATCCAGGAGAGAGAATGAGTGCAAAAAAGCTGCAGCTCAACAAAGCACATGACATGTTTATCAACACATGATATGTTTATCAACACATGATATACTTATAGCGCGGCCGCTCATCTGTCCCCAGATGAAGGTCAAAAGCAGGAAAACAGGCAAAGACACGGGGTTTTACAGCATTGATATTAAAAAAAGATGAATCACATTTTGTCTTCAAGACACCGCGTGATCCAGTAAAAACCATATCAAAAAGCACATTTAGTTACAATAACAAATGGAGAGACGGCAGGCAAGGAGATAAGTCTGTGAGTAATTTCAGACAAACACAGAGTTCAGCAGATGTGCAGCTGGGTGTTATCTGAGGCTTCACAGAAATCTCTGGGGGGGGAGGGGGGGGGCAGCAGGTTTCTTCAGCTCCTCGCTCCCAGGAGAATGGCTTCCGACAGCCTACTTTTCAAGGACATGTACAGAAGCCAGATAATATTCTTGTTTGTTATCCAATAGACCACAGTGTTCTTTTCCACTGCCGCCATCAAGTCTGTGGTGCTGTTTCATGGCCGAAAAAAATCCAAATATGTGGTTCCGCTCCTCTCCGCTCTATGAGCTCCCATCTGTCCCTTGATTGATCCGGGGTGGCTGTAAACAAGTCCCAAAACGCACAGCAGGTCCGCGGTGATCCACCACCGCTCCAAGCGAGCGATTGAGCTCATACAACAGCTGGGATGAGGAGCTCACGGCCCGGTTCAGAGAATTTTGCTGATCAGGCAGTGCCGACAGCGCGCTGATAGCTGCCGAAGCCTCCCTCAGTTTCCAGTAACAAACAACTCCGCTTACGCCAAAAAACAGAGCAGTTGCTACCAATAATCCAATAATCCACAAATCCTCCACGTCCTCGACACTTAAGACGGTCAGACACATGGGCTGCCACTGACCCCACGAGTCCAGCACGTATCCAGCCGCGTGTGTGTCGGAGGGACAGACAGCTTCTCCTGGCACGGTCCGCTTCGTGGAAAAAATCTTATCCATTGAAGAAACAGCCCAATTTATTAATTCCATATTGGTTCGAGTGAGCGCTGAAGGGTCGCAGACGAGACGAAAAGCAAGCAGGGAGTAGGAAAAACTTAGGGAGGGAAGAGCAGAAAGATATGCGACCTGCTTTGCCGAGTGCCGGAAGAAGCAAACACAGAGCATTGGGAGCATTTTCATGCGTTTGGTGAGGATGAGGCATGAGAACGGGGAGGGCAGGAAGGTTGAAGCAGCTCAGACAAATATGGTTTTGCAACTTTATCAAGCACCTTGTGCATAACTAAATAATATATGTTTTTAATACATCTTTATTGTAAAAATACTAAATTGGAAAATACATGGGTTTAAAGAAGGCAACAAGGTAGGATTATGAATTGGGTTTAAAAATTACAGCTCATGAGGTACTCATTATAGCATGACATCTCTTTCACAACATTCTGTCAAAGCCTTTGTGTTCTTCTAGTGGTGGCTACTAGTAAATAGCTTGAGGGAACACTACTGCCACCATGTGGTAAGACGAGTAGGATTCTGGACCCCGCCCACAGAAGGGGTACAAAAAAGCTGTGGAAACAGAACTAGATGTGACCCGACCCGAACTGAGCCGATCTGATCCGACCCGTGCCGACCGGTGGAAAAGGGGCATTAGTGTGTTGCAGCACCTCAGACTGAAGGAGTCATTTGGATAAAAGATGAAACATTTCAACAAAGATGAATCCATCCAGAGGGCCTGACATAACCTTGTTAGGTTTTAACGTTACTTTATTTACCGTAGTTTCTTTATTTTTGGGGGAATTGACTTGCTGTCTTGAATTACATGTGAACACAGTACCACAAATACCAGTGTTAAAATGTGTGCCAACATCTCCGAGTACAGTATTTGTAATATGCACCTAGGTATTGAGAAAATTTGTAATTTCACACATTTCTGCTTGCAAATAATTGTTAAAGATCCATCCATCCATTCTCTTCCGCTTATCCGGGGTCGGGTCGCGGGGGTAGCAGCCTAAGTAAGGAGGCCCAGACTTCCCTCTCCGTAGCCACTTGGGCCAGCTCCTCCGGGGGAATCCCAAGGCGTTCCCAGGCCAGCTGAGAAACATACAGGTAGTCCCCGACTTACGAGCGCTCTGACCTACGAGCATCCGGACTTACGAGCTGGCGAACGAGCAGTAAATTTGTAAAAAATACAGCACTTTTTTGTGTTTTTAGATGAAAGTGTGTTAGCTAACCGTTTGGAAACACGTTTCCGACCATGTTTATGAACTAATATGAACGTTTTTGATGAAAAACGAGTGTTTGTAGTAGCGCTAGCATAAATGTTCCAACTTACGAGCGAAAATCCGGACTTACGAGAACACGTGCTTCGTGTTCCAACTTACGAATTTTCGTGTTACGAGCAACTCGCAGGAACGGAACTCGCTCGTAAGTCGGGGACTACCTGTAGTCCCTCCAGCGTGTCCTGGGTCTTCCTCTGGGTCTCCTCCCGGTGGGACATGCCCGGAACACCTCACCAGGGAGGCGTCCAGGAGGCATCCTAACCAGATGCCCGAGCCACCTCAACTGGCTCCTCTCGATGTGGAGAAGCAGCGGCTCTACTCCGAGTCCCTCCCGGATGACTGAGCTTCTCACCCTATCTCTAAGGGAGAGTCCAGACACCCTGCAGAGAAAACTCATTTCAGCCGCTTGTATCCGAGATCTCGTTCTTTCGGTCACAACCCAAAGCTCATGACCATAGATGAGGGTGGGAACGTAGATCGATCGGTAAATTGAGAGCTTTGCCTTTTGACTCAGCTCTCTCTTCACCACGACAGACCGGTACAGCGCCCGCTTCACTGCGGACGCTGCACCTATCCGCCTATCGATCTCACGCTCCAGTTTTCCCTCATTCGTGAACAAGACCCCGAGATACTTAAACTCCTCCACTTGGGGCAGGACCTCCTCCCCGACCCGGAAAGGGCACTCTACCCTTTTCCGGCTCAAGACCATGGCCTCGGATTTGGAGGAACTGATCCTCATCCCGTTCAAGATCAGCTCACAAGAGCTTGTTCAAGATTAGCTCACAAAAATGCTATTGATTATAAGGGTTTATAAAGTTTTAACATCATGTAGTAGGAAACCTAACCAGGCTGAGTCAGGTCTTCTGGACGGATTCTGCTTTGTTGAAACATTTTGTCTTTTATACAGAAGACTTCTTCAGTCCGACTTCAGACTGAAGAAGTCTTTAGAGTTATGGATCCTTGAGCATGCAGCAGGACATAAAGTACCGTAAGTAGTTCTTGCTTAGGTCATTGGAGTCGTAGTAGCAGAAGAAGTCATCTAACACAATTTGTAAGTGATTAATCTCAATAGGAGTCAGAAACTGGACTTGACTGCAAAGAAACTATACAGTACTCTCCAGAAGTGTTATATTAGCCTTGTGCAAACTGTAATTATGTTTTCCAAAATTTTGTAAGTGATGGGAAAGTCTATAAGACTAAAAACTACTGTTAAACAGTCGAACATTTTTTGTGTGAAAAGTGGATCAACTTTGTTCTCTATATAGATTGACCTAATGTGTAATGTTAAATCACAAGTTTTGCCATAAGATACATATTTTCATGGGGAGATTATTCATTATTTTTATTAAGTTTTAGCAGGCTTGTGCGCATCGTTATAACAACCCTGAACCTACATGGTGTGTTGACTGAGTCGTGTCACCATAGAGGTGCAGGTTTTGCTCTATAAAATTCCTGTCTCTGTTTAAGCTCAGTCTGCTCATTCATCTGTGTTACCAAAAGGTCAGCATAGTTGTTGGACTACATTTTAGGCTCCAATAGTTTCTTCCTCTTAGCAGTGTATTCATATTTCCCCCCGCACATGATATGACGAGGAGTGACACTTTTCTTCTGTCTTACATTCAGTCTGGATACTGTACATGTGTGAGGAAGTCAACATTAAGTCATGAGATTACTGTTTGCACTCGGCTTGGGTGGAGTTCCAGGGATGTTTCCTTAAACAAAGGAGCTTTCTGGTGTTATCGTTTGGTCAGGGTTTAAGATTATACAGGTGAGCATCACAGTGGAGTCTCTTACAGGGGTAAGGTGGGAACAAGTCCTATTATATTTCAGAATTCCTTAACAAGAATAACGTTGTGCTTCAGGTTTTTGTTTTTGGAAGTTTCAGCATTGTGTACAATTTTTTGGCTTATTTATGCAAAGTAAAAATATTTTAAAAACTTCTTTTTTTTTCCCTACATATTTTAAATATTTCTTCAGCAAGGATTTTGCACCATTTTGGGAGTAATTGGGTTATAGCAGAGTCAATATAATCGGTGCGCCCAGAAAGAAACCAAAATACTGTTCAACAAAAACTTAGATCATAGGATAGTTAGGCCTCTTCTGGCTGGTGTACAATAAAAATAAATTGAATGAAGTTCCCTCCACTTTTTGTTTTAGTCAACAAAAGTAAACAAAAGGAAAATGTTCAGGTTTTCAATGGACAATTTTTTGACAGAATCTGGTTGACCCCCAACATTTTTGATTGTCAACTTTTACTATGAAGAAGGTGAAAAAAACATGTAATTTAGCAAGTATATAGCACTATAGACAAAGTTTACTACAGTATATACAAATGTCCAGTTAGCCATTTCTTGTGTCTGACTTGGAGTTTCTAAGCTACTGAATGGCAAATGCTTTCAGTAGCTGCTCAGGTGGAACTTCCTCATTCTCCCCGTCATCAGATTTTGCAAGAGAGGCATTCACAGAATATTTATGACAGAGATTAAATCATAAAAATATATTTTGAGTGAATAATTTCTGACCTATCTCTCCCCTAAAATGATTATTTCATTGAAGGGGGATGTTTTTACATGACTTGGCTCATATAGTCATTTGATACTACTTATTTTTCATATCATTTATTAAATTACACTTACACCTGAAACTGACTCACACAGAGAACGTTGTAAGTTTTAGGTGAAAAATTAAAGTTAAATGGAGACGTGCGTCTTTGCTGTAACATAAATATCACATAAATATTCATCTTGTGGTGTCAGTATTGTTTAATTATAAGAACTAAAGCAGTAGAAGCAGCCTTCTCCCTCACAGTGAGAGACACAAACAAGTTGAGTGTGCTCCCGTGGCGGCGCTGTCTCCTTTGAGGAAGTTTAGTAATGCGGGCAAGTTGCACGTCTACGACGATGGCGCTCAACACATTAAAGTTTTTTTTTTAACTTTTATCACTAAATATCTTCAGCAGCAAGTAGATAAAATAGAACAAGTACCCAAACAAAGAGAAAAAACATGCTTTCCTACAAACACCATACCATACAAATCATGAGTCAACTATTTGTCCATTGATTATGTCCACAGCAACTAAAGTTCAACGTTTTACTTTTACCATTAGACATTTAAATTATACAACAATACAAGCACAATCATGCATTTACGGATGACAGAAATTCGTTGAGGCGATGGAAAACTTTAATCCATGTCTATTTCACTTGGTTGTTCACTGGACAACCTCAAGGTTAAATCGGGTTGTCCAAGACGAAAAACGATTGTCTCGGATAAACGGAAACTGCTTATGTTGACTCCTGGTTAATATCCACCCATGCTATGTGGCCAGTAGGGGAGTAGCAGTACATCGATTTAAATGTATATATCGATTAAACGATTAATGATTCAATTATATCGTGGCAAAAACTAAATCATCAATTGATATCGTCATCTTTAAGATACGCTTTTATTTTGAAATTCCCAACGCACGTCTGTGTCACCATTTCCATGCGTGGCTGCGCTCTGCGGCCGCCTCAGCAACATGGCAGATGAGGCAGAAAACACAGATAATGAAATTCACTCTCCTGCTGGATTTAAATCAACACTGTGGAAATATTTTGGATTCTGACGGAAGGACGGCTCAACAGACAAAACTCATGCTGTATGCAACAGGTGCCAGTGTGAGTTAAAATACTCAGGAAACAACAAATTTGGCCATTCACCTGAAGAAGAAACATGACATTGATAACCATGTTATGTAAGCTCATTATCTATTTTTGTTTCTTTATAACTGAAAGGTAATCAGGGCACTTTTAAGTTAAATGGTTTTTAAAAAATGCACAAACATGATAAATGTGAGACTTTACTGAACAGGACATTTCTTTTTTCATCAAGTTTTTTTTTTTTTTTTTTAAATGCCTGTTGCCTGTAATAACATAAATAAAATAGTTAAATCATATTTGAATTGTCTTTGTAAATTTATTTATATGTAAATGAGATGGGCATTTGATATCGAAATATATCAATCGTAGACTTGTGAATCGGATAGAACCGAAATCGTATCGTGAGAAACTTGGTGATATCGAGAAAAATCGTATGGTCAAACAAACCGATCAATATCATATTGTATCATGGTAAAGCTGGTGATTTACACCCCCTAGTGGCAAGTGACTTTTAAATGCTCCAAACTAACAGTTTGTGCCCCATTTGGGATAAGGATAGAGGATTACTGGAAAGCACCTTGCATGGTAGTCTGCCGCCACCGGTTTATGAATGTGTGAAGCATTCAATATATGTGTAGCACTTTGAGATTTTCAGTAATGAAAAGTGTGTTATAAATTGAATTAATTATTATTATTATTATTATTATTATTACTGTGTTATTTTTTAATTTATGTTTAGCTGAGCTTATTTTCTACACAAATTGGTCTTTCTTAAAAATGTGGAAATAAATAGAACACCTACCCAGACAGTTAGCAAGTCTGGGTGAAAACAAGTGGGGGTAAGGACTTGTAGCCTGGGAAATCTCACTCTGGTCTCCTGGGAAACCAGTTCAGTCTTAGTTTGCGGTCGGCTATTTGCCCTTCAGTCAAACGCTGCCTGTGAGATGCCTGATTCCTCGTGTTCTGGAGATGATCAAAGACTGTAAAACAAGAATCAGGGCTACCATGAAACTTGTTCAGTGAGACTCTTGTCTTTACAACCCCTGCAGTAAATCATGTACAGTATTTCTTTGCTCATGCTTTCAATAAGCACGTCAGATTTTAGGGTCAGCAACACAAAAGCAAATAATTGTGCTAATAACGATTTAATCTGTTGCTTAACTTCATTGCAGCAGTGAGTGTATCTTTACATGATGATGTATTTTGCCTCATACTAAAAAACAAACATTTTTACAGCATCCTGGTGGTTGGAATGCAACACAGCTTGCAACCTCAGAATGCAGTCTGCTGAATATAGGCTGAGGGAAGCATTTTCATCCCTGCAGGTTGTCACCAGCCTTTCATGAATGGCACTGGCGCCACATCCTTTCATCACTGTTTTCACTTGTTGAAACCCACTGGTTTGCCCACTAAACCCACTCTATTGTACACAATTATTTACAGAGGATATCTTGAGTTTATTCTGTTTGCTTACTAGTGATACTGAAAGGCGTTTGTACTTGACCCAAATGAGCAGATTAGTTAGTCTGAAAAGTACTTAGTAGTTAGTACTACTTAGTACATTTGAATTTGTCTGTTATTTGTTACAGTTACCGTACTTGGCTGGATTATAACGGAATAAATAAATATATAATATATTGCAAGTTTTGACTTTAGTGTAAATAAGTTATGTTCATATAGTGATTTGTTACATCAGTGTGAAATGCTTTACTGTTTTTAAAGTCTGCTGTCTACCAGAAAAACTTTCGAAAAGTATTTTTAGTTCCAAACTTTTAGAACAAAACTTGAATAAAAACTGTTTATTTTTTGTTATAGCAAAACCTAGCACTGGGAAAAACCACCAAAATCTGAAGCTGCTAGAAAGAGAAACTCAATACAGTATTGATGATAGAACATCTATTCTTGTGTTTAATGTTTAATAGTAGCCAAAGCCCTTTTTTCCCTCCTCCTCACAAAGTCATGCAGCTGCATGTGCAAGTCTGTTTTTTTTTGTGTGTGCTGGTATGAGACCGGGGCTGCTACAATACACGCCTTGTCTTCTGTGGGCCAGAAGAGCCTGTCTCAGCTCCTGTCACACAGTTGCTCACGGCACTTGTCCTGTCATTTGGACTGACCTCCTCGACCCATCTGCTGATTCTCCAACTTAACAGAGTCTTATTTGCTCTTTGAGAACAATCTGTGCCGTTTCTCGTGTCAAATATCCAGCCTTGAACTTTGCTTTTTAAACCCAATCAGTAGATTGTTACACATTTGCTTGGTATGTGATATTTTGTGGCGATTCTTCACAAGTATTGCTGGTTTCGTCTGACCTGCTTTTCTGCTCTTATCTGAACCCACACGAAGAGGCTTCTGGGAATATGCATTCCATTGCTTCATTGACAACAGATGTAGGGGAGAACATAGAGGATAACTTTTTTTAACTTTGAACTGAACCTTTTGGAGTGTCTAAAAACAGTGCGGTGTCGACTTTAGGGCAGCTGTTTTGTCCATGAAAGCTGAAATAGACTTCATGAGGGAGCTAATGTGGGGTCTGTGGCTGAAGCATCAGAGGCTTGCGTTTGCCTCGCAGTGGCAGATAGATAAGGAGCTGTCAGCATTGGTAACAGCTGTCCTATCCCCAGCCACCAAGTTGTGATGTGACAGTCACACAAATACGGCTGAGTATTCAAAAGTAGCCGATGTTAGCATAATCGAGATAGACAATTCAGTGAAGGTTGCATAAATAGACTTCAGCCTGAAGAGACGAGCTGAATCATTTACTGGTACTTTAATCTGTTCAGGAAATTAAAATAGAAGGCTCTGTGCACAAACTTGTTTTGCTAAAGTGCTATTACTTTAAAACAAGCATGTGTGTTGTTAGCTGCAGTTGCGTGCCCCATATGTTTGAAAAGATTAGGATCTCATTTTTGATACTAGGATTTACTACATGCCCATATCCAGTGGCATATTTGACTTGAAATTTTTGTTGCTGGCGACAGAGAACTTGCTTCAGGAAACCTAAGCCCCCTTCCTGTTGGAAGTAAAGCAGCTGACGAGTAAGATGAGTGGGAATGTAGAGCTAACATTAGCCCTAAGCTCCCCCTGCTCAAGGTGGAACATTGAAGTGGGCTGGCACAACGCCAGGGCATCCAAAGAGACACTTCATCACATGTGTTTGTTTGGGTGTCGTCTATAATACAGTGTGCTCTGCAACAAGAGGCTGGCAGCCAACAGAGCTACCCCGAGAAGCCGGAGGCTTCATAAATATTGGAACCATGTCTGCTCGTTGTGAGATAACCTCTGTTTACGTTTTGTCACTAGGATGGAAGTGTAGACCATTGACGCTCTAATAATTGCCAGTTTGCCACACAGATAAAGTAGATGGTTGTCTTTAAAACATGAATGTTGCTTTACTATTTGAGCTGTGACTTATAGTAGCAATGAGCATTTCAAGCAAAAATACTGTTCAAATTAGCAGTAAAATACTTGATTATCCATCCATCCTTCTATCTATCTGTACATCCGTCCGTTCATTCATTTTGGGTCACAGAGGTGTCTGGTGCCCATGTCCAGCCATCAGTGTGCGAGAGGCGGGGTACACCATGGACAGGTCATAACTCATAAGTACGGTCGGTAAATACTTAATTATTTTCGGAAAATGACAGTCACGTTAACTATTCAGATTCATATATTTTAACGATTTTTCAAATGTTTAAAAATCATTGCCCATCCTCGATATGAATGTTGTTAGTTAAGAGCTCAAAAGGGGCAGGTCTATCCACAGTATTCCTACGCCCCATGATGCTTTGCGCGAAATGTGCACACGACTTCCGGTTGACCGGAAACACCGTTTGTTTACATGCGAGTAATACAGTTGAAGACAGTCCAAACTTTGTTGTTTTAGTTCATTAAAAATGTGGGAACACCACTCGTTTTGTTAAAAGAGGAGGGACAAATAAAAAGAAATTACAGATGTTACCTGATCGCGCAGACATAATTTAAAACTACATAAATAGCGAACGCGTTTGCTCCGGCCTCTCGGCTAAGGTTTATTAGCAGCTATCTCGGCTAAAAATACCGGTCGCGTCTGAGATCTATCGTTTTAAGACAGTAAATCTTCCAAAACTCTCATTAATAAACCCTCCCCGAATAAAAAGATGTTACCTGATCGCGCAGACATAATTTAAAACTACATAAATAGCGAACGCGTTTGCTCCGGCCTCTCGGCTAAGGTTTATTAGCAGCTATCTCGGCTAAAAATACCGGTCGCGCCTGACATATATCATTTTAAGACAGTAAATCATCCAAAACTCTCATTAATAAACCCTCCCTGAATAAAAAGAAATTACAGATGTTACCTGATCGCGCAGACACAGCCATAGAGTAGGATGCAGGAACACTCTTTCTTTGTTTTGGGTCCGTGTTGAAAACACTGTTGTTTTAGCCAAAGATTTAGCTTGAGCCAAGATGGTGTAGTGGTTAGGGCGTTTGACTTGGGACCCGAAGGACGCGGGTTCGCGTCCCGGCCACTACACATCTTGGGGTGTCTATGAGTGCACACCTATTTCTCCAGCTCCCCGAGCGCCTTCTATGGCTGCTCACTGCACCGCCTGGTAGGTGGTTGGGTTAAATGCAGAGACGAATTTCGTCTGTGTATGGGAAACATACGCAGATGACAAGCTTAGACAATTATTATTATTATTATTATTGTTGGTGCAGCCGCGAACAGCACAGCAGGTACCTGAACCCCGGTAGGACATTTCAGTAAACGTTCCGTTTAAACAAAAGCTGTGTTTGCTCCGATAAAATGAATGAAAATAACTTTCAAAAACACCCGCGATCCATACTCCGCCTATGGAATACAGGCACTTCCGGTGTCGGACAGGAAGTACAATGCACATTCGCTTCTACAGTGACACCCCCAAGAATACTGTGGATACAAGATTTTCTTCTTCCTGCTCCCTCTTCACTCGTGTAAATGTGTTGTCAGATAATGAGTTTGTAAAATGATGATTTTTTTAATCGAGTGAATAAATTGATTGATTGAAAAGCAACTAAAACAGCATATTCATTCAATTCAATTTGATCCTTAAGTTATTAGGTGCCAATAACTATGAAGCTATTAGGTGCCAATAACTATGAAGCATGTTTTAATGCTAGATATTCATATTTATAAGACGACTTGATATGTATTTATAGACTCTGTGATCAAATATGCAGTACATTTAAACACAGTTTAATTCTGCTAAATGTGATGATGTTTAATAAATTTTTCTCACATTTTTTCACTTTAAAAGATAATACAGTTAACTAAATGATTGAATGTGGCATTAATTGGCTACCTTTAGATAAACCTGTTTGTTAAAAAAAAAAAAAAATATCACAAGTAAGTTTATTTCAGCTACTCCCTTCTGCAGGTGCCAACACAGTGAGCAAACTCCCATTAAAAATTTGGCAATTTGTTTTTTTGCTGAATGGCCTTCCTGATGCAATCTGGGCTTGAACCTGCAACCTCCGGTTATAAGACTGACTGCCAAGCTACCGCAGCCCTAAATTAAATTAAGTTTGTGTTAATTAAATTAATTAAATTGCATCACTGAACCTACTAGGGGCTTCATGCCCCTAGTAGGGTCACCCAAGGCAGACAGGTCCTAGGTGAGGGACCAGACGAAGCGCAGCCCACAAGACCCCTTATGATGAGAAAAATAAATGGAAACAATGTTCCCTCGCCCGGACGCGGGTCACCGGGGCCCCACTCTGGAGCCAGGCCCGGAGGAGGGGCACGTTGGCGAGCGCCTGGTGGCCGGGCTTTTACCCATGGAGCTCGGCCGGGCACAGCCCGAAGAGGAGACGTGGGTCCCCCTTCCCATGGGCTCACCACCTGTGAGAGGGGCCAAAGGGGTCGGGTGCATTGTGGAATGGGTGGTGGCCGAGGGCGGGGACCCTGGCGGTCTGATCCTCGGCTACAGAAGCTGGCCATTGGGACATGGAATGTCACCTCTCTGGTGGGGAAGGAGCCTGAGCTAGTGTGTGAGGTTGAGAGGTTCCGGCTAGAAATAGTCGGACTCACCTCAACGCATGGCTCTGGCTCTGGAACCAGTTTCCTTGAGAGGGGTTGGACACTCTTCCACTCTGGAGTTGCCCGGTGAGAGGCGCCGAGCAGGAGTGGGCATACTGGTTGCCCCCCATCTCGGTGCCTGTACGTTGGGGTTCACCCCGGTGAACGAGAGGGTAGCCTCCCTTCGCCTACGTGTGGGGGGACGGGCTCTGACTGTTGTTTGTGCCTATGCACCAAACGGCAGCGCAGATTACCCACCCTTTTTGGAGTCCTTGGAGGGGGTATTGGAGGGTGCGCCTCCTGGGGACTCCCTTGTTCTGCTGGGGGACTTCAACGCTCACGTGGGCAATGACAGTGAGACCTGGAGGGGTGTGGTTGGGAGGAACGGCCCCCCTGATCTGAACCCGAGCGGTGTTCTGTTGTTGGACTTCTGTGCTCGTCATGGATTGTCCATAACAAACACCATGTTCAGGCATAAGGGTGTCCATGTGTGCTCTTGGCACCAGGACACCTTAGGTCGCAGTTCGATGATCGACTTTGTTGTCGTCTCATCTGATCTGCGGCCGCATGTCCTGGACACTCGGGTGAAGAGAGGGGCGGAGCTGTCAACTGACCACTACCTGGTGGTGAGTTGGCTCCGATGGTGGGGGAGGATGCCGGTCAGACCTGGCAGACCCAAACGTATTGTGAGGGTCTGCTGGGAACGTCTGGCAGAGTCTCCCGTAAGACGGAGCTTTAACTCCCACCTCCGGGAGAGCTTTGAACACGTTCCGAGGGAGGCGGGGGACATTGAGTCCGAGTGGGCCATGTTCCGCGCCTCTATTGTCGAGGCAGCTTATCAGAGTTGTGGCCGCAAGGTTGTTGGTGCCTGTCGTGGTGGCAACCCTAGAACCCGGTGGTGGACACCGGCGGTGAGGGATGCTGTCAGGCTGAAAAAGGAGTCCTATTGGGCCTTTTTGGCCTGTGGGACCCCGGAAGCAGCAGATAGATACCGGCAGTCCAAGCGGCATGCGGCTCGGGTGGTTGCTGAGGCAAAAACTCGGGCGTGGGAGGAGTTCGGAGAGGCCATGGAGAATGACTTCCGTACGGCTTCGAGGCGATTCTGGTCCACCATCCGACGTCTCAGGGGGGGAAAGCGGTACGCGACCAACACCATTTATGGTGGGGATGGCGTGCTGTTGACCTCAACTCGGGATGTTGTGAGTCGGTGGGCGGAGTACTTCGAAGACCTCCTCAATCCTACTGGCACGTCTTCCACTGAGGAAGTGGAGCCTGGGGACTTTGGGTCGGGCTCTCCAATCTCTGGTGCTGAGGTCGCCGAGGTGGTTAAAAAGCTCCGCGGTGGCAAGGCTCCTGGGGTGGATGAGATTCGTCCTGAGTTCCTTAGGGCTCTGGATGTTGTGGGGTTGTGTTGGCTTACGCGACTCTGCAATATCGCGTGGACATCGGGGGCAGTTCCCTTGGATTGGCAGACTGGGGTGGTGGTTCCCCTATTCAAAAAGGGGGACCGTAGGGTGTGTTCCAACTATAGGGGGATCACACTCTTAAGCCTCCCTGGTAAGGTCTATTCAGGGGTTCTGGAGAGGAGGGTCCGTCGGATAGTCGAACCTCGGATTCAGGAGGAGCAGTGTGGTTTTCGTCCTGGTCGTGGAACACTAGACCAGCTCTACACCCTCAACAGGGTCCTGGAGGGTGCGTGGGAGTTTGCCCAACCAGTTTACATGTGCTTTGTGGACTTGGAGAAGGCATTCGACCGCGTCCCTCGGGGGGTTCTGTGGGGGGTACTCCGGGAGTATGGGGTACCAGGCCCTTTGATACGGGCTGTTAGGTCCCTGTACGACCGGTGTCAGAGCTTGGTCCGCATCGCTGGCAGTAAGTCAGGCTCGTTTCCTGTGAGAGTTGGACTCCGCCAAGGTTGCCCTTTGTCACCGATTCTGTTCATAACTTTTATGGACAGAATTTCTAGGCGCAGCCAAGGTGTTGAGAGGATCCGTTTTGGTGGCCTTAGAATCGCTTCTCTGTTTTTTTGCAGATGATGTGGTCCTATTGGCTTCATCAGCTCGTGATCTACAGCTTTCGCTGGAGCGGTTTGCAGCTGAATGTGATGCGGCCGGGATGAGGATCAGTTCCTCCAAATCCGAGGCCATGGTCTTGAGCCGGAAAAGGGTAGCATGCCCTCTCCGGGTCGGGGAGGAGGTCCTGCCCCAAGTGGAGGAGTTTAAGTATCTCGGGATCTTGTTCACGAATGAGGGAAAACTGGAGCGTGAGATCGATAGGCGGATAGGTGCAGCGTCCGCAGTGAAGCGGGCGCTGTACCGGTCTGTCGTGGTGAAGAGAGAGCTGAGTCAAAAGGCAAAGCTCTCAATTTACCGATCGATCTACGTTCCCACCCTCATCTATGGTCATGAGCTCTGGGTTATGACCGAAAGAACAAGATCTCGGATACAAGCGGCTGAAATGAGTTTTCTCCGCAGGGTGTCTGGACTCTCCCTTAGAGATAGGGTGAGAAGCTCAGTCATCCGGGAGGGACTCGGAGTAGAGCCGCTGCTTCTCCACATCGAGAGGAGCCAGTTGAGGTGGCTCGGGCATCTGGTTAGGATGCCTCCTGGACGCCTCCCTGGTGAGGTGTTCCGGGCATGTCCCACCGGGAGGAGACCCAGAGGAAGACCCAGGACACGCTGGAGGGACTATGTTTCTCGGCTGGCCTGGGAACGCCTTGGGATTCCCCCAGAGGAGCTGCTCCAAGTGGCTGGGGAGAGGGAAGTCTGGGCCTCCCTACTTAGGCTACTACCCCCGCGACCCGACCCCGGATAAGCGGACGAAAATGGATGGATGGATGGATGAACATATGGAAGACAAATGCATCATTTCAGATATTTGTTGCTGTGTTTTTAGTTTTGTTTAAAATGTTTAAAAGTTTGTGTGAATAAATAAAACACTTTAATTTATAGACTTTCAAGTAGATTTTAAGCTAAATTATTATATTTGGTAACAGGGGGTTGCTCCTGTATTATTGCTGTTAGACTCATAAATCAGGATTAAAACTGTGGGGGGGAAATCACTGTAATGCCACTTTGATTGGTGGTATGTGCTGATGAGTATCTATGCTGCTAATGTCATGCTGCTGATCATTTCATGCTGATGATCATTTCATGCTGCTGTATTCATTCGTACTCATTACTCATACAGACTCAAGTTTGTCCTGCTGTTTTTTGGCGTATTGTTTTATACTATTAGTGTTTAGCGTATATCTTAGTTTATATCTTAGATCTTCATATGGTTTCTTTTTACACTTTATATTTTTGCTATTGTTGGATGTAACTGGGACCCTGTGTACACAATTTTGTTCCACCTACCACGTGATGAAACACTTCAGCGTGAACTGTGATTATTATTTTTAAAAAATTGTCGTTTTTTTTTTTAATCTACCAACTGTTTGCAGGTATTGGTACATGTAAACAAAAACTCTAATAGTTTTGATAAATACCGGTAAGTTGTAATTAGGTATGCATTGAGCATTCATGGAAAATTCCATGATTTTTCTTTGTATTGCAAGCCGCAATATGTATTTAACTTTAATTTTTCTAATATTGACTCCTTTATTAGGCTGATTGGTGACTCTAAATTGTCCCTAGGTGAGAGTGAATGGTTGTTTGTCTCTGTGTCCCTGTGATGGACTTGCAATGTGCGACATCTCCTGGGTGTACCCCGCCTCTCGCACACTGATGGCTGGACATGGGCCCCAGTGACCCGAAAAGGATGAAGCGAGTAAAGATTATGGATGGATGGATTGACTCATTTACTTACTAATAATTTATATTCCATATTTCTTGTAAAGATCACCAATTTTTTTTGTTACCAAAAAATAACAAGGATACCCTGATGCATGCTTAATAATCCAGGTAGAAAAATATAAAAAAGCTAAGTCTGGTCCTCTGGACATTCAAAAAACAAAACAAAGCAAAAAAAGACGAAACGTTTCTACAATTGTTTTGCTTTGTTTTGTTTTTTGAATGTCCAGAGGACCAGACTTACCTTTTTTAGAATAACAAGGATGTTTTAGTTTATGAATGCCGGCTACACCAAACGCGTTTCAAGCAGCCGAAGCAGCCTGTTTACATGCAAAGTCTATGTGACCGTGCATCGAGGAGCGGCGCAGCGTGACGCGGCGTGCTTTGAGCAGTTTGAGCAGCGCGGCAGTTCTTTTCCGCGCATGCGGCGCGTCCAGAGCAGCCGCTGCTCGAGTTCAACAAATTGAACTTTGACCTACTTCGGCTGCTCGCCGCGTAGCAGCAACCAATCGGGAGAGACTCTGCTATGTGATGACGCAACAACGACAGGACGGAATTTAATACTAGTTAGGCACTTTTTTGTATTATTGGTTTATTTTTCTAAGATTTGGTAGACAATAGTCTCCTAAATACTGTGGCATACTGCTTATTGTGATGAAACCATTTATCAATGTGCCGTTTTTATGGAATCCATATAACTGTTGAGAAAATGTTGGCCCACTTGGTTGACAGATCAATTACTTTGTTGAGTTGCACACACAGTTTCTGAGTTACATATTTATCTAAACTTGATTATATATTTTTAATGATTCATTCTACATCATAATACAGAATGACAGCCTCAGGCTAGTTCTGCTCAAGTTTACTTTCTTCTACATGAAGGCTAATGTCCTTTTAACTGTGTCAACCAATAGGCAGTGCGAGGCATCTTGCAGCTTTTCACTGTGCCTGTAATCCTAGGGATTTAAAAGGTTTGCACTCTTGCGTCAAATAACTGTTCTGAACTCGGTCTCAGATTAAACTCTTATGTAATTTGAGCTTTAAATGCTTTTTAAAATAATTAGTTGATCAACAACTGCTAGAATGCCAACTTCAACAAATTATTTTCTGTCATTTAAAACGTAAAAAAATTAAATTTTCAATTTCAACCCTTAAAAATAGATGTATTGTTAGGATAAATCTAAATGCAT
>JBBPBX010034965.1:20547-32319 GCA_038048925.1 Garcialebias charrua
TAAAAGCCTTGCTGTGCGCTCCTGTGGCAGACATTTGCAGCAGAGCTAAACGTAGGTGCGACCTATACACCAGTGCGACCTATCTATTGGTGATAATTGGACAATGCGACCTATACACAGGTGCGACCTATACACCAGAAAATACTGTAATTGTTGCTACAGTGGAGTTTAGTTGGGATTATTTTCACTGGCTAAATCAAAACAACCTGAGCTGAATGAATGTAACTTGATTCTGCTGATTTTACTAAAGCCTTGACAAAGAAACCTTATACTGTATGTAGCTGTGATGTCATTTTAGGCATCTGATCTACATGTCAAAGATAATGTGATATCAGATCGACGTCCCCGGAGTATGTGGATAGCAAAATGTGTAGACCACTGTAAACCAGCAACAAACGTGTACTGTGATTTATTTTCAAGCTACAAATCTGAGCGACATCTCTTTTGTGGAAATCTCTGAGCTTTGTTGAAACTTCTAGGTTATCATAGTCAACAATAACTATCGGATATAAACATGAATCACTGGCAGAGTAGGTCATACCATTAAGATACTTACTGGTCGCAGTTTTAAATGCCTTTGTCAGTGAACTGTCCTCAAATTTTTTTTTTATAAGTAATAATTAAAATATTAAAATATTTTTGGATAGACTAAAGATAAAAATGAGAGAGTGTGAGGGGTGACTGACATGCAGTCTCAATCAGCCAGTGATTCAGGACAGATAAGGGAGGGCTGATCTTTATTTTTTTTTGCCTTACGTACCCCTGTTTGTGAAAGGAAATGAGGTTCAAAGGTCAAGAGAATTCTGGTGGAGATGTGTAATGGAAGCTGTTGCACATGTGGGACAGCTACACAGCTGTTTAGCATACAGTCACAGCACACTGGATAATGATATCTAGTGCTAGTCTAGATAGTGCTTTCCTTCCACGAGCCTCTTTTCGTGACTCATATCCAAACATGGACGCTTTCAGCATGGTGCTACAAGATAACAAGGTTTACATTTTCCACAGGAAAGCTCTTATGTTTGGAGAGCAGTGTACAGAAGAGTCTAATTTATTAGGCTGATGTTTAGTGTTCCTTGAACAATATCATCTGGAGTTTGTCCTCATCAGATACGGTGCCAGTAAAGTATCTGTAATACAGAGGGATATGTTTCACAAAGACAAAACAACCACATTTAAATATACCGTAAAAAATAAAATTCAGCTACCGTACAACTGTTTGGGCCACAGTTTATTAACAGATGTATATTCTTCTACACTCAAATGTTTGCATTTAGGATGACATTACTTAATGACTTCATGTAGCTGTTTTTAAGAAGTCCTTTAAAGCCTGGTTGAGACAGATTCTTAGGCTTGTTTCATACATTTTACAGATGAGCCTTATGATGAATATGATACAAATAATCTGTTAATTATACTTTAATTAAACATATTCTGCAGATTAGAAGGTTTAAACTTTTGTGATGTACTGGCAAACCTTCTACTTTTGTTATAAAAAATATAGGTGACGCCATATCCCTCTTTGGTCTTGACAATATAAAATATATTCCTAATAATTGGAAAAGGCCAAAGGGAGAAGGCCGAGTCGGACAGAAAGGGAGTATTGTAACTCCTACTATGTATAACTCAAAAGACCTCAGTGCGTTTCAACAATGGCGTCTTGCAGGAATTATTTTCTGCAGCTGTGTTCTGCTAAAACAGACCCAGCCAGAGATTCTTTGCTGAGGCGCTCTCTGTGAGGTATTTGTGTTACTAATCGTCTGGAAATGCACAATTTTAAATGACAGTTTTTTACTAACAGTTGGGAAAACTGTGACTAAAACCATCCTGATTAAAAGTACGTTTCAAGTGTCACAACAAAACTTGATACAGTACTTTCCTGTTAATAATAGACTTAACAATTTATTGTTGTGAGAACAACCTAACAAAACTGAAGTGTTACCTTATATTTAGTAGCTTTCACTTTCTCCTACATGATCCGTCATAATCTTATTCTCAATCTTCTTTAAAGTCAAGATTTCCGTTGCTGTTACAAATGGAGCAGATAAGGCTCTGCAAAATAAATTACAAGTGTGAAACACCAGATATGAAGAGGTGAACATTGTAAGTAATAATCCACGATGATTTTTAAGTAAAAACACATTTTTTTTAAATCAGTCAAAGGCAATTTCTTTGAAACTTTATATTTTGAAGACCTTGGACGTGACCATTATCATGCAGAATGGTCATATTGTAAACACCCTTACTTGGCCAGTGGTCGGTTACTGTATAAGTTAGGGCTGGACGATATGGCCAAAATTTTTATCACGATATAGTTCTTAATTTCGGTCGATAACGATATAATTCGATATCGATATAAACAATATAAAAGCCTAAAAAAAACTATAAACTATACAAATAAATTAATGTTCTCCTTGTATTTGTATTTAGCCTCCAAAAAGATGGAAATCACCATCAAATAAACATAAACTTCTCAACCCAATAATTCTCAGTCGGGTCATCTGGACACTTTCTTTTTTATAGAAACGTTTCACCCTCCATCCTCCATCCAATTTCTATAAAAAGAAACTGTCCAGATGACCCGACTGAAAATTATTGGATTTGGTACGTGGATTATTGAGCATGAACTTTCTTGCCATAAAATTCTCAACTGTGTCAATATTAATAGTTTTAACTTTAAACATCTTTAAAATTTACAGCATTGAAATTCATAGTTAATTAAATAAAACTTTTGGGTGTTGTTATTTATAAGAAGCTGACATAGAAATCTCATGGAAATTACTTAAGAATAAAAATAACAAAATCAATTGCATTACTGTATAAAGTAAAATAGTTTTTGAATGACAAAGTTTTGAATATATTGAATAATGTAATGATTGTTCCATATTTAATCTGTTGTATTGAAGTTTGGGGAAAAGCATGTAAAACTATTACAAACCCTGTTTTTTTGTTTTGTTTTTAAAGAGCTACAAGAATTATTAGTAGGAAGTGCTATGGTCACCCAACAAATATTTCATCAGTTTAAATTATTAAAATTTTATGATTTGGTTGAACATAGTATTTTACAAGTCATGTATAAAACTGAAAAAAAATTACCCCCCAAATATTCAATTAAAATTTGTTTAAAGTTATTAAACCCTGAAGGGAATGTAAATGTTTGTAAAACCTCCATTTAGGACTAGTTTGAAGGAGCTGAGTTGTAAATCAGGAAACAGGATTGTGTTGACTTGATATCACCATAAACATTTCTAAAACTATTTATATGTTTTAAAATATGATTAAATCAAAGTTGTTGGGAAGGTGTGGTGCAGGTGAAGTGAAGGTTGTTGTTTGTTTGTAGTTATTTTGTATTTTTTAAACAAGGGGCAGATATTAAAACACTATTTTCGTCTTTCTGCACATTTTCATTCAGTGTTTTTTTTTCTTCTGATGAATTTGTTTTATTTTGAATTAAAAAAACATGCAGCGCTGCTGGGGCTGTTTGTTTACGTCGTAGTTTCAGGGAAACGTTGGCTCAAACTTTATTGTTCTTCATCTTCTGACTCTCATCATATTCTATCGAGTGGAAACTCTTCAGATTAAACAAGTTAGAATAGATGTTCCCACCGCTAGTTAGAACGACTCCGTCACGTTTTGAAAAATAAACAAACCGAGTGAATGGCGGTGGGATAAGTTGTGTTCAGGTGCGCTCCTGCGGAACTGGCCTGTTTTCCAACTAATGCCTGGCACTTTCTTCCGATTTTGACCGCAAACAATAGACAACTTACACATTCAACGCATATCTCCTGTTCGATCGCCAAAATGCCACCAAAGCCTGCTAAAGGAGCTAAAGGAGTAAGTTCGATCGAAGCTCACCTGTGGCCTGCTCCTCGTGTCGGAACCTCGAGCTGTCCTGGGTCACCTCCTCCGTCTAAAGCAGCAGCTGCCGCTACAGTTTGTGACGTCGGCAGCCTCAAACAGGAGCTGCTGGTGGCTCTCCGAGAGGACTTTACTGCTATAATTAAAGCAGAATTCCAAGCCGCTCTGGGTGAAAGTCTCTCGTCGATCAACGCCGAGCTGTCCGCCTTCAAAAATGAGCTATCATCGGGGCTAGCTGCAGTGCAGGAGAACTTCACGGGGCTAAAGCTAACGGTAGCAGAGGTGGAGAAGTCAGTCTCTACCTGCACAGATGACATCGTTAGCCTCCAGAAAAAAGTCGAGAGCCTCACGAAGACGGTGGCACAGCTGGAGGATAAATGTGACGATTTGGAATCCCGGTCCCGACGTCAGAATATCCGGATTATCGGTGTCCCGGAGGATGACCCTTCATCGGCTACAACGGCTGCGGTCTCCCGGATGCTAAAGGAGGCCTTCGGCTTCGAGGAGGACCCGCTGCTGGATCAGGCTCACCGCATCCCAGTACCCAAACCGAAAGCAGGCGAGCGGCCCCGTCCAATTGTGGCTAAGCTACACTACCACACGGACTGTGTGAAAATCCTGGCGAAGGCGAAGGAGCAGCAGCAGATCAAAGTGAACGGTACAAATATCTTTGTGTTCCCCGACTACACTGCCAGAACGGCTCGCGCGCGGGCCGCCTTCACTGAGTGTCGCCGCAAACTTCGCAACATCCAGGGTGTTCGGTTCGGCCTGCTCCACCCGGCCCGGCTGAAGATCACGCATGAGGGAACCACACGAGTGTTCACGTCCCCTGAAGAGGCGAGTGTGTACATCGAGTCGATTGCAAAATGAGAAATATAATTAGTGTACTTTGTTTTACACTCAGGGAATGTCAGTATTATTAGTCATTATTATTATTATTATTATTATTATTATTATTATTCACGTTTAAAAACATAATCAGAGTGCTCTGTTTACACTCACGGATTTAATGGGTAGCAATAATAATCAGTGTGCCTTTTCTTTCATGCTCAGGGAACATTATTATTATTAGTTATTATTATTATTATTATTCATGTTTAAAAATATAATCAGAGTGCTCTGCTTACACTCACGGATTTAATGGGTAGAAATAATAATCAGTGTGCTTTTTTTATTTTTTTATTTTTATTTTTTTCTCATACTCAGGGAACGTCAGTATTATTAGTAACTATTATTATTATTATTCATGTTTTAAAAATATAATCAGAGTGCTCTGTTTACACTCACGGATTTAATGGGTAGAAATAATAATCAGTGTGCTTTTTCTTTCATACCCAGAGAACGTTAGTATTATTAGTTATTAGTTAGTCATTCGTGTTTAAAAACATAATTAGAGTGCTTTGTTTACATTCACGGATTTAATGTTTAGAAATATAATTAGCCAGCTTTTTTTTCTTTCTTCTTTTATTTTTATTTTTTTTTCATAGTCGGGGAACGTTAGTATTATTAGTTATTATTACTATTCATGCTTAGAAATATAATTAGGGTGTTTTGTTTGCATCCACGGATTTAATGTTTATAATTATAATTACTGTGTATTGTTTGCATTCACGGTTTTAATGTTTAGAATTATAATCAGTGTGTTTTAATTACATTTAGGGATTTAATGTTTTGGATTATATGGTGGGCTTTGGTTCGCATTTGGGGAATGTTATTACTATTAGTTATTATTATTAACAATCACTGCTTTTTTAGTTGTTTTTTTGTTGTTGTTTGTTTTTTAAAGAGTTCTTGCTCTTCCAGATTAGTGCCTATTACATATTTTAAATTTTCTTTTCATTTAGCTAGTTCTGTGGGAGTCACCTGGTACAGGTTGTGATGTGGTGCCATTTGACCGTAAGGACAAGTTTTCTAGTGACTCCTGTTGGAGTCTGCACAGTCCCTTCATCTGGGGAAGGGCCAAGTGCGAGGGTTTTTTTTTTTTTTTTTTTTTCTCCTGGGGTGTGGGCGGGGATTGGGAAGGATGGCAATATTTTACAACCCTTATTATGAACAACAGGTCACATGGCTGTTGATTTGAAAGCTTCCTCGACATCATCTGCTGTCAGATTCCTAAGCTGGAATGTTAAAGGTCTTAACAATCCGGTGAAACGGTCTAAAATATATTCTCATATGAAACGCCTGAATCCAGACGTAATATTCCTACAGGAAACACATTTGCAAAATTCAAATCAGGTCAGGCTTAAATATCCATGGATTGGGGAGATTTACCACTCGAGCTTCAACTCAAAAGCCAGAGGAGTTGCCATACTATTTAATAAGAATATTCATTTTACAGCATCAAAAATAATGAAGGATACAAATGGCAGATTTCTTATAATCGCGGGCTCTCTGTTCCATACTCCCGTTTTATTAGTGAACATTTATGCACCAAACTTTGATAACCCAGACTTTATAAACAATTTAGTAAGCACACTTCCATATCTTGACACTCATCTGTTAATTTTAGCTGGGGACCTGAATTGTGTTATGAACACATCATTAGATCGCTCTTCGTCTCGGCCCTGCACACAGTCTAATATGTCTAAATCTATTTTGGATTTTGTGTCCCAAAATGGATATGTAGATCCATGGAGGGCACAGAATCCACTAACAAGGACCTATTCTTTTTACTCGCAGGTGCACCAATCCTATTCCCGTATAGATTATTTTTTTGTTGACAGCTCTTTAATGCAGAGAGTCACTTCTTCTGAATACTATCCGATTGTTATCTCAGACCATTCTCCTCTAAGCATTGATATAAACTTTATAAATAAACCCCGTTCTAGTCCTCGTTGGAGATTTAATAGTCTCCTGTTATCAGATGAGCCATTTAATAAATTCATCTTATCAGCAATTGACGATTTCCTAATGTTCAATAAGAGCGATACAATTTCTCCCTCACTATTATGGGAAACCTAAAAAAGCTAAGTCTGGTCCTCTGGACATTCAAAAAAACAAAAAAACAAAACAAAGCAAAAAATTGTAGAAACGTTTCGTCTTTCGTCCGAAAGACTTCCTCAGTCTGAGGTGCTGGGTTCAGCTCAGTCTTATAAATAGCACCCTCTCACAGTGTTACACAACCAGTTGGCTGATGACAGCCTGAAACCAGCTGCTCACATGATCAAGGAGGACCATCAGCCTAACAATGGATCGTTAGCACCCTGATGGTTGTTTGCTATTCACAGAGGGCTGAGTGATACCAGCAATCACAGCATTGTAGGAGGGGGACAGTTGAACTCGGAGGCCTCCACCCCTGTTTAATGATGGGCGGTTTCTTTTCACAAAGATGGCCTCCTTTACTCCTCTCTCAAACCATCGTTCCTCTCTATCAAGGATGTGAACATCTTCATCCCTGAAAGAGTGACCGCTGGCCTGGAGATGAGTGTAGACTGCAGAGTCCTGACCTGATGATGTTGATCTTCTGTGCTGGGCCATCCTTTTGGCCAGTGGCTGTTTAGTTTCCCCGATATAAGACTGATCACAGCCCTCCTGACACTGAACAGCAGTGTTTTCTACCTGGATTATTGAGCATGCATCAGGGTATTATGGGAAACATTAAAAGCCTATATTCGTGGTCAGATTATTTCTTTTTCAGCTAATGTCAATAAAAATCTACGCACTAAGATATCAGAAATATCAACAAAAATTCAGAATATTGACAGGCAAAATGCCGTTAATCCGTCACACGATTTGCTGAAACAGCGACAGGATCTTCAAATGGAACTTGATCTTTTAACAACATCTGATGCGGAGCGTCTCTTAATCCGATCTCGAGCCACTTATTATGAGCATGGGGAAAAACCAAGTAGACTTTTGGCACATCAACTGAAACGAAAGGCTAGCTCTCACACAATATCGCAAATCAAGGATCGATCGGGCAACCTTGTCTCAGACCCTGTCTCCATTAGTGACACCTTTAAAAAATTCTACTGCGATCTGTATAAATCTGAACTACAAGCAGACTCAAACGAGCTACTCGCCTTTCTTCAGAATATTGACATTCCTAGGATAGACAAATTGATTTCTGACCAACTTGAGGCTCCCATTAAATTAGAAGAAATATTAGAGTCAATTAAGAATATGCAAAGTGGTAAAACACCTGGCTCGGATGGTTTCTCTGCCGAATTTTTCAAAAAATTTAAAGATAAGATAGCCCCTCTTCTTCTCGAGGTTTATAATGAGTCATTCGGGCGTGGCCTGCTACCTCCCACCTTGACTCAAGCTTCAATCTCTCTCCTGTTAAAGAAGGATAAAGATCCTACTGCTTGCGAGTCTTATAGACCCCTTTCACTCTTGAATGTGGATTTTAAGATTTTGTCCAAAATACTCGCAACTCGGCTTGAGACAGTTCTCCCTCTGATTATCTCACAAGAACAAAATGGATTCATCAAAGGTCGCCAGTTGTTTTTTAATACCCGTACAATATTGAACACAATTTTTTCAACTCATTCCCCCAAGTCTCCTGAAGTAATCATTTCTCTTGACGCCGAGAAAGCTTTTGATCGAGTAGAATGGGAGTATCTCTTTGCCGCTCTTAATAGGTTTGGTTTTGGAGAGAGGTTTGTGTCCTGGATCAAACTACTTTATACATCTCCTCAAGCATGTATTCTTACTAATTCCATCCAATCGGACTATTTTTCGGTGGGGCGTGGTACTAGACAGGGTTGCCCTCTTTCCCCCCTCTTGTTTGCGTTAGCCATTGAGCCTCTTTCTGTTGCCCTAAGATCCCTTTCTTCTTTTCACGGAATCATCCGCTCTGGCGTCGAGCTTAAACTGTCCTTATATGCAGATGACCTTCTCCTGTATGTTTCTGACCCATTATGTAGCCTTCCCCCAATTTTAAATACTCTGGAAAAATTTGGATCGTATTCCGGCTATAAAATTAATTCACTTAAAACCGAATGCTACCCAGTGAATTCATTAGCTTTAAAGCTTAAGCCTTCTGATATCCCTTTTAGGCTCAGTCCCTCGGGGTTTAGATATTTGGGAATTAATATTACACGTACTCTGCCCTCGATGTTTTCTCAGAATTATACCCCACTAGTCTCCCAAATTGCATCAGACCTTCAGAGGTGGAACTCTCTCCCTCTTTCACTAATAGGCAGGATTAATATTATCAAAATGAATGTGCTACCTAGACTTCTGTTTTTATATCAAAACATCCCTTTGTTTCTGCCCAAACAGTTCTTCAGGTCCCTGGATCAGATGGTCTCTTCCTTTTTGTGGAATGGAAAGGCCCCCAGAATGAGACTTTCTTTATTACAACAGTTCACCACAAATGGTGGTCTTTCTCTACCCAATTTTACAATGTATTACTGGTCCTCGCATATTCATAAACTGAATTATTGGTTAAATTCACCGGATCTGATTTGGTGCAAACTTGAAGTTCAATCGATTTCTGCATCTTTTTCACCTGCCTCAATTATTTATTCATCATTACCAATTAAACTATCCTCTGTTACTACAAATCCTATAGTGCTTTCTACACTCAGGATCTGGTCACAATTTAGGTCCCATTTTAAATTTGTATTACCATCTAATAAAATGCCGTTATTAAAGAATCACATTTTCTCTCCAGCATCTACTAATGCTGCCTATAGAATTTGGCATGAGAGAGGTATTAGAACAATGAGAGACCTTTACGAAGATGGTTTGTTCCTTAGTTTTTCAGAATTGTCTTCTAAATTTAATCTACCCACTTCACATTTATTTCTTTATTTCCAAATTAGACATTGCGTTTCATCACGGTTTCCAAATTTTCCAACTTTGCCTAATGACCCACCATGGGTCGAATTCCTAGCTTTGAAGCCTAATCTGAAATCTCCTCTTTCTATTATTTATGGAAAACTTATGGCAATTGAGACCGACTCATCAGGTAAAACCAGAACTGCATGGGAACGGGAATTGGGTGTTGAACTGTCAGAGTCATGGTGGGATAAAGTTATTCTCAGCATACGCCAGAGTACACCATGTGCCAGACTACAACTAATACAGTTTAAAGTAATAAATAGAGTACATTTTTCAAAGTCCCGTCTATCAAAAATTTTCCATTCAATTTCAGATCAATGTGATAGATGTCAGGCCTCACCTTGCAACTTAAGTCATATGTTCTTCTTCTGCCCAAAATTACAAGGGTTCTGGAAATACTTCTTCTCCATACTCTCAGGAGTTTTTAAGATCCAGATTCAGAATGATCCACTTATTGCCATTTTTGGAGTTCCAGGGACCACACTTAACCTATCCCGCCAGCAGAGGGAGGTCCTAGCCTTCTGTTCTCTCCTTGCCAGGCGCTGTATTTTGCTCGCGTGGAAATCTCCCACACCTCCATCCACATCGCAATGGCTTAACACCGTAAGATCATTCTTGAAAATAGAAAAAATTTCATTAACAGTGAAAGGTAGTTCTGAAAAATTTACTTATAAATGGGCACCCTTTGTGTCATATGTAAAATCTTTGCCTTCACAACATACAGATTGATACCCTGATTCATGCTCAATGCACAGACTGATGGGACTAACTCATCACACTACCATGTGACTTAACTCTGAAGAATAAATGAATGGGTAAAACACTCGTTTCCTTTTAGTTTTTTGATGCCGTCCTATCCCCCCTCCTCCCCCCTTTTTTTTATTTTTTTTTTTATTTTTATTTTATTTATTTTATTTATTTTATTTATTTTTTTTTCATTTCCTCTTGTTTTTGGTTAGGTTAGTGGGGTGTGATATGTTTGGTTGTGGGAGGGGGGAGGGAGGGGAGGGGAGAAAAGGGGAGAAAAGAAAATTTTATTTGGAGAAGTCATGTAAGTTTCGTAAAATATATGTATTGTTAATTGTTGTATGTTCTCCTGATAAATAAAAAAATAAAAAAATAAATAAACAAACCGAGTAAGACTCGCTGCAGATGAGACCTGCAGTTTAAAGACCGTGTAAAGTGAATTTCAACATTTTCTTAAATAAACATTATAAATGTGATAATTGTAATCTTGTAAATGAGTAAAAAGTCTCAAAATAGTAGCTCAATTAATTTTGGAGTTATAGATGAAACTGTGTATGAAGACATGCTTGTTTCAGGATTTTTTAGGCGTGGTTTAAACGTGACCGCGTTTCGTCACGCGGTCCTCATTAGTATAGCACTACCCCCTGCTGCTCCAGTCATATAAATTGTTCTTCGCATGGGTGGAGCCGTTCACTCGCGAATCGCAGATAGCATCAGATAGCAATAGCATGGATATTTTGTTCATCGTTAGCTAGCTAATCAATTATGCCTCGTTCCTGCATCTTCCCTGGATGTCGCAATGGTCAGGGCACCCACATTGAGACGCAGGAGGGAGTCAGAACAAACCCAGGCTGCTGCTGGAGCGGCCACCTGCAGCTCCGCGCCGCGCGTGTGTGTGTGTGCGTTGAGCTCCTGCCACGCGCGCCGTGAAACGCAGTGACTCGCTGACACAGATGAGATAACTTAGTTATCAACGTGATTACTCTTTATTTTTATCACCAACACAGACCCCGCATGCGATGTGACCGGGTCGGACCGGGTGCAGCGAGTCCGCTGCTCATCTTCTAAAATAGCGCTTATTATTAAACACATAACATCGGAGTTATGAAGTATCTTTGTGTCCTCAACTTTAAAAACAAAACCAGAGTTGTTAGTGCACTAAAAACAGCGTAACTCTTGGAAAAAGGAGCTGCTGGCAGCCAGAACTTAGATAAAAACGGAGGAGGTGGATCTCTGCTGTCTGCCTCGCTCAGCTCAGCTCAGCAGAACTGCGCTGAAACCACTCCCTGCACTGACACGCCCCCACAGTTTCAGAGCAAGGGAAAATAATGTATTTTCATGATTTTTGACACTTAATTTTATAAGGAAAACAATGTT
>JBBPBX010034966.1:8976-32317 GCA_038048925.1 Garcialebias charrua
CTGTTTTTCTCTCACATTTTGTTGTTGGATGTAACTGGGACCCTGTGTACATAATCTCGTTTCATCACATGTACCACATGCGGTGCAAATGACAATAAAGATTCTCTGACTCTTATACACTGTATTTTACCAAGCACTTAGCCTATCCTAACACAGTACCCTACATAATTATAAAAAAACACATACATTTGGAGCCATAATGAAAGGGGAAAAAAAAGTTAATTTCCTACTGGGATGCTGGTGAAGCCGTTTCCTCTATCCCTCCTCCGTATTGTCCATTCGTTTACGATGTAAAACCGCGTTCACAGTACAGTTTTGTTTTGTTTTTTGAATGTCCAGAGGACCAGACTTGGCTTTTTTTAGAGAGTACAGTGCAGAATTCCTCCGCAACTACGTTTACTACGTAAAACCGGAAACTGGGTAACTCGGCTTTTCAAAATAAATTTTCAAAATGTATTATTTATTTTTTTAAATGGGAGATGCGTCGTAACCGCGAAACGTCGTAACTCGAGACCGTCGTAAGTCGAGGACTACCTAAAGCTAAATAAGAAAGATTAAACTCATAATTTACCAATAGGGTTTTTTAGGTTTTACAACGATTATGGTAAAATAATCATAATGGGAATAATTTAAAAAAAAAAAAACAATTTAATTTCTGAGGACCTCAAATGTGTTTTTTAATGACCCAGGGGGTCCCGACTCCAGCTTTTGGGAACCACAGTTTTTAGAGAATTTGAGCATCAATATTTGAATATGTGCAGCTATATTTAAAGGAAAAGTGCCAAAAAATCTAATAGCTTCATATCAAGAAATGAAATTATCACTTTCTGGAAAATTAAAATAAACTATTGTGGAGTTTTTGGTTCAAAATGAATAATTTAAACTTTTTTTTTTTATTACAGTTTTCAAATGGGCAGCTCAGAGCAGGACTCAACCTTTTGAAAGCAGTTTTTTGTGACTGTTGTTCTTATTGTAAGTGAAAGTAAACCTGACCTCATTCAGGATTATCACGGGATTTGCCATAAAGGTGATAATCTGATGGACTTTGCTGCCATTAAAAAAAAAAAAAAAAAATCTTCTTTTGATTATGCGAGCAAAGCCCATATAAAACCAAACAATAAACAGAATTACAAATACTTTGAGTTACGTAAGGGAGCGTTATTAAAAAGGCCAGACAAAGAAAACGCCTCCATCAATTCCCTCAGCGTTTCTGTTCCGGGTCAGCCGTCCCAGGAGTGGAAACCCGAGCGAGCAGAACCTCCTGCTGCAGCTCGGCCCGTCACGCGTCCCAAAACGACGTTTGGCAGCTCGGGCTCGCTGGGCCTGCTGAGAGAGAGCCTGGTAACTTATTAAAACCAGCGGCCTCCTTTGTGTCAACAGGACATTTTGTCTCAGAGGTCAAGTCAAAGTCAAACACGGAGCGATAAAAACAGAACGTGCGTTTTCCACGGCGCTCAGCAGCTTTCTGCAGAAACCTTCTGACGCAAAGTCAAGAAGAATTAAAAGTTCTGCTTCGAACGTGAAGTTTGGAGGAGATACAAACGTAGCTGCTTCAAACTGCTTGACATGAAGGAATGCATATCGCCCGCCACCTTTCATACTAAGCTGTGGCTCAGGGCACGTGTTGGGGATGACTCTCAGCTACTACCACTCCAAATCGTTATTATCAGTAAACCTGACTGAGGTGAAGCAAGCACCGTTAGCCACGGCAGCCATTTTGAATCATTCGTATGTTTACAATCTGAAATGTTTCATTAAAATCCACACAGTTGTTCAAGAGATATTTTGCTAACAGAGTGCTGACTCCAACAGTTAATGCTAAAGTTTTAAGGAATGAGTTGTGAAAGCAGTGGCCCTCAGAGTATTTGAAACACCCTCAGCTACTACCACACCAAATTTCAGGCCAAACTGTAAAACTGGCTGAATTATTGCTATTTTGAGGTTTTTTGAAGTTCACTTGGCTATGGCGGCCATCTTGAATCAGGTTGACTTGAAAAGGTAATCAGCCGTAGATCTAAATATAGTGATTCATTCCTGAAGGTTTCATGAAAATGTGTCCAATGGTTCATGAGCTATTTTGCTAACAGACAAGATATCGTCCATAACGTACACTTTTTAAGGGCTGAATGAGAATCTCTGAGTGCACCGGATCAGAACTCTTTGTTCTTCATGGTCCAGGTGCTGAGGTCACATGACCCAGATGAGAGTTTCTGCAGGAGTGTGTATTTGCATGGGTGCTTCGTGATAAAAGTGACCGCACCAAACGCCGCTCCGCTTCCCGTAGGCCTCATAAAAGACACTTTGTTGCGTTTCTGAACTCATAAAGGTCCGTTGAGGAGCCCAGAGCAGCTCCGTGTGGGAGCTGTTGTGTTCAGGACAAAAGAAAACCTCAACAGGCCTCGCTCAGCCTCACAACCGGAGAGTCCGGTAGTTTTATGATGAATGGACCTTCATTCATGGGTTCATAAGAAGAAATCTGAATGTTTCATTCGGTCGTTCTTCTGAAATGTTTTTAATTCAAATGTAAATATTTTGCACTTACCGGTATAATTTTAGGATGGTTCCCTTTACACACTGTTATTTAAAAAAATGTAATTAAAACAATTCAGTATATCAAAGTGACGGTGGGATAATACAAAGTGATCAGTGAAGATTAAATGAACGGTAAAAATTAAAACTTTGTGAAACTCAGTGAGGTATTTTGATTTAGGAGCAGCCGAAGGGCTCAGAACATCAGCTACAAGCTGCAAAACAATGTGTGAAAATACCAGAACAAAAGCTAAAACTAGCTAGCCTGGTTAAAACCAGACCCTTGTCCTTCACTTCGCTTCGTACTAGGGTCTGGGATTTCTCCCATAGACAACGATTTCTCCGGTCGATTTTTGACCGGACCAATCAGAGAACAGAAGGCGGATTACCGGACCAATCAGAGAACAGAAGGCGGAGTTTTGAACGACGTCGACTGACGTCGTCAGTTAAAATGGCTGCCGCCACGAAGGAATTTTCATGAAAACAAGGTAAAAAAACTATTATTTCTTTGCTGAGAAAAAATATATTTCTTAGCTGACGTTATATCAGAAGTGTTCCTGAGCTTAACAGTTCCTAAATCAATTCACGAAATGGTCAAATCTGCTGGATTTAAATAGTTTCGGTTTGACATTTTCCAAACAGCCTCGGGTGCGTGTAAAGGATTATCAGGAGGTCACTATTAATACTGACCTCTTTACCTTAATTAATTTACTTATTCAGATTGAATAGTAATTTCACGGATTCTTTTCTTTTTCAGTTTACCCAATATTTCTGTGATCTTTATGATGGATAAATAAACAGAGCTATAGAGTGACAATGGACACGTTAACTTAGTTGGTATGCCAGGCGACACTACCATTTATTTAAAATAAATCACTAAATTAACACCATTACACTTGATTGATATGATTTCACTTTCTTTCAATTTGATACGTCAGCACACTTAAATTCAACACAACAGACTTCAATACTGGATGTTAACATATTTAGTCTGTGGGCTCTTTAGCTTAAAATAGTTTCCAGCTTAGATTGAGAGAAAAGAGAGGAGGAAAGATTTAAGAAGAATTGGGAGGTTAAGAGAGGAAGTTTATCTTGCATTTATGAAACCAGATGACACTCTTCCGTACGCGTCCAGCTAAGATATCATCACACCTCCAGCAAGCAAACAGCGGCTCCTTTACCTTAAGACGTCCGCCTCGGTTCTGGTAAAGAGCTGTGATCAGCTTTGGACTGACGAGTCGTCGGTCCCGCAAGTCCAAGCTGGACTCCACACGTGTTTACCTTGTCGGTGTCGGTGATACTCGCTTTCGTCGGCAGAAGCCGTGGCAGTCGTGGCTTTTTGGCTCAAGATAATTTATTCCAGGAAGGAATAACAAAGTTTGAGCTTACGCTCATTCGAAGTGGACTCATAACAGCCTGTTATCAGTCCTTAGCTGAAGACGAAGGTCGTTAGCTCTTGACCAAACGTACCCCAGCTCTTTGGGAAAGGTTCACATCTCTTTGAAGTTCCCCCAAACTCTGAAGCGTTTCCGCAAAAGTTAGAACTTAAAAGAGAATTAGAGAGGAGAGAAACTTGTCTCTTTTTCATTGGTCCACTTGTTATCACTATTCAAGGTGAAATTCAGCGCAGAGAAGGAAATTGTTTAGGAAAAGTATCTGAGTGAGAGACTTTCAGACGCTAGATGAGAGTTTTAGCTTAAACTCGACAAAAACAATTTCAGTGTAAGTCAGTTTGACATTTTAGCTGAACTTTGACACCTTTTCACTTGCAGAAATGACACATTGATGTTTCACATTTAAAGAATAACAGCATATAACATATATCATGAAAATGACAAAAGTTATCCTTTTGATTACATTAGAATAAAATCAAAGATAGAAATAGTCTCTTTTGATGACTATATTCTCAGATTACAACTAATGGAATGATTTTGTGGTAAATGTCTTGCTTTACTGAGAGGTCAGTAAAGGTCATCACTGGACAGTTCAAAAACCTTAGTTTGACCCTGGGTAGGTCCACTACATGCGTTACGAAAATAAATGATAAAAAATCAAATTTTATCTCAAATGTTTCATCCAGGCCAACAGTCAGTAAATTAGAGCCATATAATTACACACTGGTAGCAGAAAAAATATCCACCGAGTGGTTTCTGAGCTGTTTATCTGAATAGCCTGGACCTCGCCAGGCTAAACTAACAAAACTCTGCCTCCTGTTCTCTGATTGGTCCGGTCAAAAATCGACCGGAGAAATCGTTGTCTATGGGAGAAATCCCAGACCCTAGTACAAAGCGAAGTGAAGGACAAGGGTCTGGTTTTAAACCAGGCTAAAAACTAGCCAAATAAAAGCTAAATATATCAAAAGTGGCTGAAAGCTAAAGCTAAAACTAACAAATCTATAGCTGAAAATTAAATCGATCGGAAAATAACTAAAAGCTAAAACTAGCAAAATAATAACGTGATACGTATCACGTAATTACATATGTATGTAGTAATTACGTGATACGTATGTAGTAATTACTACATAGGTATCACGTAATTACGTGATATTATGTAGTAATTACTACATAAGCTCCAAAAAATATTTTCAATGGATGGCAGCACTACCCTTCCGTAGCAACTAAAATGATCTATAAAAAAATACTAAATGCTAAAAATAGCAAAGCATAGCTGAAAGCTGAAAATATCAGAAAAGTAGCTAAAAGTAGCCTGGCCCTCGCCATTCCTACGCAGCTCCGCTCAATTCTCATTTCCCTTCAATGCTGCCTAGTACAAAGCGAAGTGAAGTACAAGGGTCTGGTTTTAACCAGGCTAAGCTAAAAGCTAAAACAAGCAGAACAATAGCTGTATGCAAAACTATCAGAACAGTAAATGAAAGCATAAACTAGCAGGACAATGGCTGAATGCTAAAAATATCAGAACAGTGGCTGAAAGCCAAAACTAACTCATCTATAGCTGAAAATTAAATTGATCAGATAAATTACTAAATGCTAAAACTAGCAAAGCAGTAATTGAAAGCTAAACATATCATTAAAGTAGCTAAAGCTAAAACAAGCAGAACAATAGCTGAAAGTCTAAATATCAGAAAAGTAGCTAAAAGCTAAAACAAGCAGAACAATAGATGTAAAACTATCAGAACAGTGGCTGAAAGCCCAAACTAACTCATCTATAGCTGAAAATTAAATTGATCAGATAAATTACTAAATGCTACAACTAGCAAAGCAGTTGAAAGCTAAACATATCATTAAAGTAGCTAAAGCTAAAACAAGCAGAACAATAGCTGAAAGTCTAAATATCAGAAAAGTAGCTATAAGCTAAAACTAGCAGAACAATAGTTAAGTCTAAAATATCAGAAAAGTAGCTAAAAGCTAAAATAAGCAGAACAATGGCTGAAAGTCTAAATATCAGAAGGCATAATATAAAACTAGCAGAACAATAGCTAAAAATGAGAATAACTGAAAGCTAAAACTAGTAAAGCAATCGCTCAAAGATAAAAACATCAATAAAGTAGTTAAAAGCTAAAACAAGCAGAACAATGGCTGAAAGTCTAAATATCAGAAAAGTAGCTATAAGCTAAAAGTAGCGGAACAATAGTTAAGTCTAAAATATCAGAACAGTAAGTGAACACAGAGGTCACAAAGGTGCAGGACTTCAAGTACTTGGGGTCCACTGTCCAGGAAAATGGGGAATGTGGTAAAGAGGTGAAAGAGAGTCCAGGCAGGATGGAGTGGATGGAGAAAAGTTTCAGGAGTGATTTGTGACAAAAAGGTGTCAGCAAAGGTCAAAGGAAAAGTTTACAAGACAGTGGTGAGACCAGCTATGTTGTATGGTCTGGAGACAGAGACATGGACAAAAAGACAGGAGACAGAACTGGAAGTAGCAGAAATGAAGATGCTGAGGTTCTCCTTAGGAGTGACAAGGATGGATAAGATCAGGAATGAGATCATCAGAGGTACAGCACATGTTGAACAACTGGGAGATAAAGTTAGGGAGGCCAGACTGAGATGGTTTGGACATGTCCAGAGGAGGGACAGTGGGTATATTGGTAGAAGGATGTTAGAAATGCAGCTGCCAGGAAAAAGACAAAGAGGAAGGCCAAAGAGGAGATATATGGATGCAGTTAGAGAGGACATGAAGGTAGTTGGAGTGAGGACAGAGGATGCAGAGGACAGAGTGAGGTGGAGGAGGATGACTCGCTGTGGCGACCCCTGAAAAGGGAAAAGCCAAAAGAAGAAGAAGAAGTGAACATTTAAACTGGCAGAACAATAGCTGACAATGAGAACAGCTGAAAGCTAAAACTAGCAAACAATTGATAAAAACTTAAAAAATCAGAACAGTAGCTGAAAGCTTTGGATAACAAAACAGCAGTTGTAAGTGAAACATATTAATTAGTAGAAAGCTAATAGGTAAACGCTAAAAGATGTCAAAACAATAGCAGAAAGCTAAACATATCAGAACAGTATGTGAAAGTTAAAACTAGCAAACATTAGCTAATAGATTTTTTTTCATTCAACCTTTATTTAGTCAGGTAAATCTTTTGAACCTCATGGGCTCATTCTTAAGCCTCCCTGGTAAGGTCTATTCAGGGGTTCTGGAGAGGAGGGTCCGTCGGATAGTCGAACCTCGGATTCAGGAGGAGCAGTGTGGTTTTCGTCCTGGTCGTGGAACACTGGACCAGCTCTACACCCTCAGCAGGGTCCTGGAGGGTGCGTGGGAGTTTGCCCAACCAGTTTACATGTGTTTTGTGGACTTGGAGAAGGCATTCGACCGCGTCCCTCGGGGGGTTCTGTGGGGGGTACTCCGGGAGTATGGGNACTGCTGCTAACGGTTGTTTCGTTACGAGTTATGATCATATATTTTTAAATGGCTCATTTCAAATGTTCAGTTTTTAAAAATGACAATTGTATTGTGACTATTTGGAAAGTCGGTTCAGTTTCTGAGCCCTGTAGCTTTTGGTTTATCCATTTATCAATCTTTTAATAACGGCATTCCCCAAGGATCGACATATGGCCCACTGCTTTTTAGTTAATTTTTTTGGAGGTATTTTTAACTGACTCAGTACCTACATTTTAGAGTGGATTTTATTTCATTTTCTTTTAATGGTTTTGCTCAAAGTTTTAGAATGTCCAATTTATCTGGTTAAAAGCCTATAGATGAAACAATGTAAAGTGCTCACCACCTCTTTTAATAACGGCGTTCCACAGGGATCAGCACATGGCCCACTGCTTTTTAGTTTTTTTTTTTTGTAATTTTAACCGACTCAGTGCCTACATTTTAGAGCAGATTTTATTTTATTTTATTCTACTTGTTTTGCTCAAACAGCATTTGGGAATGTACAAGTTTTCTGTTAAACATAAAAGCTTTTTAAAAAGCGTTGATGAATAATGCAAACTGCTCACTGCCTTTCTCCCCAGATTATCTTATGTGAAGAAATGACAAAGTTGTAGACAATATGGTCCCGCGTTGAAAATAACATGCAACCATAAGATGTCCCACTCAGAATATGTATTTTTTTTAAACAACGGCATTCCACAGGGATCGACATATGGCCCACTGCTTTTTAGTTAATTTTTTGGAGGTCATTTTAATGAACTCAGCACCTACATTTTAGAGGGGATTTTATTTCATTTTCTTTTACTAATTTTGCTCAGAGTTTGAAAATGTCCAATTTCTCTGGTTACACTGTACATTGAAAAGTCTAGCCATAGATGAAATAAGGCAAACTCATCAGCGTCTTTCTTGCAAACAGACAACAAACAGACAACAAACAGGTGCAAAGAGAATAACCTTCACATGAATGCGAAGAAGACAAAGGAGATGATTGTGGACTTCAGAAGGAACAAACACACCCACACCCCACTGAACATAAGTGGATCTGCAGTGGAGGTGGTCTCCAGCTACAAGTACCTGGGTGTACACATGAATGATAACCTCAGCTGGAGCAACAACACCACCAGCCTGATCAAGAAAGGTCATCAGAGACTCTACTTCCTCAGACGGCTGAGACGAGCTGGTCTGAGCAGCCCAGTCCTCACCTCCTTCTACAGGTGTGCAGTGGAGAGCATCCTGTGCTCCAGCATCAACGTGTGGCATGGAGGCTGCACAGTTGCAGAGAGGAAAGCTCTACAGAGAGTGGTGAAGGCTGCACAGAAGATGTTGGAGTCAGTCTCCCCACCATCACAGACATTTACACCTCCAGATGCAGGAAAAGAGCCACCTGCATCATGAAAGACCTCACTCACCCAGCACACTCACTCTTTGCCCCACTCCCCTCAGGACGGAGGTTGAGGAGCATCAAATGTAGAACCACTAGACTGAGGAACAGCTTCTACCCTGAGGCTGTTAGACTCATGAATAAATAATCAATATGAATAAACACTGCAAAATATCACATCATGCTGATGCTGATCTGTTTTCTTGTTGCTGTGTTCATCTGTGACCATCTGCTCATACAGACTCATGTTCGTGCTGCTGTTTATAATGATGTTTTTCTATTACATTAGGGCTTAGTGTATTACTAGTTGATGTTTTTCTTAGTTAATCCTAGATGTTATTACTGTTTTTCTCTTGCATTTGTTGTTGGATGTAACTGGGACCCTGTGTACATAATCTCGTTTTCATCACATGTACCACATGCGGTGCAAATGACAAAGACTCTCTGACTCTGACTCTTCCCAGATCATTATATTAAGAAATTACAAAATTTTAGACAATTTGGTCAAACTTTGAAAATAACATGCACAATTACAAGATATCTCACACAAAGTATGCATCTTTTATTAACGGCGTTCCACAGGGATCAACACATGACCCACTGCTTTTTTGTTGTTATTTTTTTTAATGCAGCACCTACATTTTAGAGCAGATTTAATTTTATTTGCTTCTACTGGCTTTGCTCAAACAGCATTTGAGAATGTACAAGTTTTCTGGTTAAACTTTTAAAAGCTGAATGCAAACCAACTTTCTTCCCAGATCATCATATATAAGAAATTACAAAGTTGCAGACAATCTGGTCAAATTTTGAAAACAACATGCAACGGTAAGATGTCAGAATATGCATCTAATGGCATTCCACAGGGATTGACACATGGCCCACTTCTTTTTAGTTAATTTTGGAGGTAATTTTAACCAACTCAACGCCTGCATTTTAATGCCCTTTTTTACCCCTTTTAATTTACTGGTTTTGCTTTTAGGGTGATCAAGAATTCACAAATTTTCTGGATAATTAAAATGTAATTGTACAGTAAACTATTAAAAGCCAGCCATAATTGCTCATCACCTTTCTTCCCGAGATCATCTTGTGTTGAGAAATAAAGTTCTAGACGATTTGGTCAAATCTTGAAAATCACAAGATGTCATGCTCAAAGTGCTCGTTGTGGATGACTCTCAGCTACTACCACATCAAACTTCAGCTCAGCATTTGTAAAATTGACTGATAACACCACATATTTGTGGGCACATATCGATGAGTTGCTGGTGACCATCTTGAAGCGGACTCCAAAAGTTAATCAGTTGTAGATGCACATCCGATGAGTACTTTCTGGAACTTTCATTTCACTTGGCATGCTAAAGCTGAAGGCTAACGTTTGGAGCAACTATCTTGAACAGTGACTATCATGAGAAGTATGCATTGTGAATGATGCTCAGCTACTACCACACCAAATTCTAGAGCAATATCTACAAAGCTGACTGAATTACATAAATTTTTGTGTCTTCTAGAACTGGCTGTTGCGGACATTTTGATTTGGGCTCTCTAAAAAATATTCAGTTGTAATTCTACATCAAATGATTATTTCCTAAAAGTTTAATTGAAATCTGCCAATTGGTTCATGAGATTACCTGCTAACAGACAGAATTGGCTCCATCAGTATTGTAAATAGAAAGTTATTGCTCAAATTATGTGTTTGAAATCAGTCTCAGCTACCCTGCCAAACTGTAGGTCAATACATGTACAATGGACAGAGTTATAGTCTTTTTTGTGCTTGTTAAGGTCAGTTGGTTGTTGCAGCCATCTTGAAAAGAATTGTCTCAAGTCATTCCATATCTGAGAATTTCATTTTTTTTTTACAGTGGTTCATAAGATATGGTGCTAACAGACATCCAAATATACACATCAACACAAACTAAATCGTCCAACTAAAACAAAAAAACTTTAAAAAAACACACTAAAGGATAAGGCCATTAAAGACCATAGAAAACTGAAAGCACATTCTTGGAAAATAGAAATTTCTGAACAAAATAAAAGGAAATAAAAATAATAGACAAAGTTTATTAAAAAAAAAAACAGAGAAAATTTGGCTTGAGATAATAAAAATATATAGAAAAACAAGTTAAACATAAGCCATTAGTAAAATAAATTAAGGTAGGTGGACTGAAGAGAAGCAGAAGATGTGGACTGCAGATGATCCGGGCGAGGAGACGTTACTTTGGGTCGGTGAAACAGAAAGACGAGTGTAATAAAAGCAGCACATTTCCTGTCGTGATGATACGAAGCTGCACGTCAGGATGTGGACTGCAGATGATCCGGGCGAGGAGACGTTACTTTGGGTCGGTGAAACAGAAAGACGAGTGTAATAAAAGCAGCACATTTCCTGTCGTGATGATACGAAGCTGCACGTCAGGAGGAGATGGCAGTCATTACCTCCCCAGGAAATGACCAGCTGCACATTTTCTCACCCCATCAACACAAAATGGTTCGCTGATGATGATGTCATTTTTCAGGAGAGAAAAAAAAATACATTACAACTTTTCTTCAAGTAATTCTAAGTCAGCTGTGTGTGCTCCACAGGCTCAGGTGGTTTAAATCCAAGGTCCATGTTGGTTCCAGACGTGTTGTCAGTGTGTGAAAATGGAAGTTTATCCTTATGGCGGAGGTTAAAAATATTGGAAGCCTTTCCTGCTGCCTTTGAGTCATTTGACCCACAGGCAGCAGGAGGGTTAATTGTCAGTTGCAGTGGTTCCCAAACTTTCCCGAACAGTGTCAGAGACTTTAAAACAGAGACTTGGTAAACTGAGCCGTTGGAAATGAATTATTATACATAGTAGAAAAGTTGCACCTCCTAAAATGATTTACCAAAACAACTAAAATAATGTGCCATCTAAAACGAATTACCGTAAGTTTTAGAAAAGCTGCACCTCCTGAAATGAAATGCTGTAAATACCATATTTTTCGCCATATACTGTAGGTCACAGGTTCTTTGCATAATTTACATGCCCTGTGACTTATACACCGAAGCGACTTATTTATGGATTTTTCCCTCCCATATTTATAAACCAATTTTTGGCTGAGATATGACCGTTTTAATTCATTCAGACTGAAAATAGTAAACACTACCATTTAAAGCCACTAGATGGCACTCGAGCTGTATGGCATGCCGTTGTGTCATGTAACAGGTAAAAGTGGCTATTAAAGGGGACCAAATATTGGTTTTATAAATTTTTATGGTATGTCTGTGGGCTATCCAGACCATGTTCATTCAATTTAATGCACAAAATAATTCTTAGATAATAAAATATCCCCTTTCTAGTTGTGCCTTTTCTGACTTCCGTTCTGAACAGGCTGTTTATGATAAGGCCACGCCCTTCAAAAATCTGTTTACATTAACTCCGCCCTCCAAAGGGGACCCTGAGTCAGACCCAGAGGCAGACGCCATTTTGGGCAGGGCAAATGAGGCGCTGACGCGTCGCGTAGGCCGCTGAGAAACATCCATAAGTTCACCCTCCATGTTAAAAACTCTTCGTTTGACTCTTCGAAAACAAGCAATAAGGCTGCAGAGTAACACACTGGCTGCTAACTGCTATACACGCTCTCTCTAGCGGGGACCGCTTTTTTCACGGACCACATCCGGCGCGGACCGGATATGGTCCGCGAGCAGTCGTCCGGTTGATTTAAGAGCCCGTAAATAAGTTTTTTCGTTGATAGATAATTAGTTATTAGCGGTACTGCATTTTAACAACAACGAAACATCGAACTCTAGTAGCCATTGTGCTGACATGAACTCAGGAAAAAAAACGTGACGTCTTTTATACTGAAGTGGGTGGAGCATCACCAGGGGTTGCTAGGTGAGGGGCTGGACTCAGGTTGGGGTGGGTTGTCCTGCGGCTTGTGACGTCACAAGCCGCAGGATTTGAAAACGAGACATTTATATCACTGAAAAATAAATATACTTAGAGTAAATAAACCACTGGGTGCATTTTTATGGTCCTAGGACTGTTTTTTTTTTAAGAAATACATACCCAAAGTTGAGTAAAAAAAACATTAAAAAGTGAATTTTGCATCTGTGTTCCCCTTTAATGACACAATCGGCTTGCCACAGACTGCCACTGTCGTCTGCCTGGAGCAACCATCAAATCAACTGCATTTCACGGCGCCGCCCCGGTGAAATGCAGCTGATTTAGACTGAGACACACCTTTACTAAAATGTCGAGCAAACAAATAAATGTTTTTAATTGTTAATCTTGTTAAATTCTTGTTAAAGTCCTCCTGTACAAGCCCCCTCGGCTGCCATTTGGCAGCCATTCAATTTTTGGCACATCGGCCCACATTTCCGGGTTGTCAGTGGTGACACGTATCAAACGCGACGTGTCAACGGTGACACATAACAGATGCGACGTATACGGCGAAGCAACATCTATAGATTTTTTCACTTTATTAGACAATTTTCGACTGATGCGACTTATAGGGTTGCATAACGTGTATGGCGGAAAATATGGTACTAAAAAGGTGTGCCACCTGACATAAATTACCATAAATGATAGAAAGGCTATGCCTCATGAAATGAATTACCGTAAATATTAAACTAATTCAACTTGCTGAAATGAAATAGACTATTTCATTTCAGTTGAATTGGCTTTCGGATTTGTCTCTATCTGCCAGTTTAAGCGCTGTGCTGCTCAGGACGTGTCTGTTCTTCCATCCCCCCCCCCCCCCTTCTCCAACCTTTTTAAATTTAAGACCACATTGTTGTGGTACTGTTCAGGTGTATTTTTGAAGACATGTTAAGTGCAATTTGAAATAAGAAATATAAAATATGATTAAAATACATTTTTGTGTTTATTTCAAATAACCGGTTCAAATCCCGGTCCGGGGGCCAGTGGCGGAGCTAGACTTTTATTGCTGGGGGGGCCGAGGGGGGGCCAAGGCTATCGGTAAGGGGTCCACTTACAGTGGTAAAAATGGACTTGTCCCAACATTTTTGGGATTTGTTGATGCTATGAAATTTCGAAACAACATATTTTTCCCTTAAAATGATACATTCTCTCAGTTTAAACTTTTGATCTGTGATCTAAATATTTTTAAGTTTAGAAATCAAGTCTTTTTATTTATTTATTTATTATTTATTTATTTAAATTTTATTCATTTCATTAAAATCAAGTAACAACTCAAAAAATAAAAAAAACATACATTCAAAATAAAATGAATGACTATATATTTAATATAGGCGGATACAGAGTATCTTTGTTTACAAATTTGGTTGGTGGTGTGCCTCGTGATTTTTTCAATGAAAACACCGTGCCTTGGCTCAAAAAAAGGTTGAAAAACACTGAAATAGAGAAATAACTAATGTGCAGAATAAAATGAATTACCATAAGTGTAGAAATGCTGTGCCACCTGAAACAAATGACTAAATTTTCAAAAAGCTGCACCACCTAAAATGAATTTACTTAAAGGCTCCATGATCTATGATTAATCTGTAAATTGTAATAAAGTGATGCTTCTTAAAATCATTTAACCAACCATTTTTGTGACAGGTAAGGGTGATTACTTGTGGCAGCCATCTTAAATCAAGTTGATAAAACACCACAAATTTTAGCACCATATCAGTAAAATAACTAAATTAAAGAATTTGTTTGTTTTCAAAGGCCTTTCTTCAACTCCTTCCCTTTATACGCATCATCAGTGCTGGGTGTTACCTGCAGTTTAAACGTTTGCCGTTTGATTTTCAGGTCCGTCCTCCCGTCCCTCTGTCGGTGCCATCATGGCGGACTCAAGCTGGTGGAAGCTGACCTTCTCACGCAAGAAGAAATCTGAGCCCAAAGTTCTGTACGAGATCCCAGCGGAGCACGGCAGCAACAACAAGGAGCAACCGAACCCTCCCGCAGACAACAAGGACAGCCAGTTCAACGCCAAGCTGGAGAAGATCGTGGATAAGTCTGCCACCAAGGGGCGCCACGTCAAGGTCTCCCACTCCGGTCGCTTCAAGGAGAAGAAGAAGGTCCGAGCCACGCTGGCCGAGAACCCGAGTCTGTACGCGGAGCACCACCAAAGCAACGAGAACCATAAAAAGAAGGCTGACATTTAGCGGATTGGAAACGTGTCATAAACCACCAGAGCACCCTTTCAGAAACGCCCGGGTAGATACTGTAACCAACCGATTCCACACACCGGATCACAAAACCAATCTTTAGATGATCTCAGATCAGTTCTGGAGGCAACTTCCTTCTGATTTTAAGGAGATAAATTCATAAACCAAATGTCTGTCAGCTTCCTGCTCCCTGAGGTGTTTCACGTCCATCGGCCACTTCATTAGATGCACCTCGCTGGTACCGGGCTGGACCCTCGTACGCCTCCAGAACTGTTGTCCTTCTTCAAGGCATAGATTCAACAAGACGTTGGAAACGCTCCCCAGAGATCTTGGTCCATACGCCATCAATGTTGAGAATCTCCTGGACCAAGACATCGTGAAGGTGGACTGGACAGAGATCTGGTGACTCTGGAGGCCACTGGAGTCCACTCAACAAAGACTCTAAGGTTTTCCAACCTCTTATTGTCCAGTTTCTGTTCCTAACTGGGAGGTGTGACACCTGCTGTGGTCTTCTGCTGCTGTAGCCCGTCTGCTTCCTGAGATCATTTTCTGAATATCTTGGTCAAGCTGCCTTCACCTTCATAACATCTCAGCCCAGTCCGTCCATTCTCCTCTGACATCGAGGCAGTTTTCTCCTTTTTGGACCGTTCTTTGTGAACCCTATGGTCGTGCATCAAAATCTCAGCAGATTAACCGTTTCTGAAATACTCAGACCAGCAACTTTGTTTCAATTATTTCTTTATTCTCCAACTTTCCAACAAAGTTTTGTGAAATTTCTCTTAAACAGTTACATCTTGTTGAGAGACATACAATTGGCAAATATGTAGCTTTAACTCATCTCTATACCTTCCAGTGGTTCAAACAGTGGTCCTTGAGGAACACCATCCTGCATGTTTTAACTGCTTCCTTGCTCCAGCACACCTGCTTCAGTGATTTCATTACTTCCTCGTGTTCTGCAGAAACCTGTAAATCACCCATTTATTAAAATCAGGAGCAGAGAAACAACTAAATCATGCAGAATGGTGTTCCTCAAGGACCACGGTTGGGAACCCCCTGATTTAATGAACTAATCAAGACGACTGTCCAGAAGCATGAAGAATAACGAGTGATCACGTTACAAATTGAACTCTACGTCACGTTCAAAGCCACTTAATGCAAAGTCTTAAAGACCAAACGAAAATAGAAACGACACATCTCGAAGCGATAAGCCTGATCTGTGCAATATCTTCTACGTTTATGTTTTATGCGTCTTTAAAATTAAAGTTTGCATGCAAAATTTGCGACTGGATGCCAACTGTCACGTGTGTTTTGCAGCAGACATTTCCACCTAAACGTCTTCTCCGAGACTTTAGTCTGCCGTGTTTGTTTACCTACACAGCCAGCCTTGTGTAGGACAACCCCTCCAGGTTTTCAGTAGATTCAGATTTATTTACATTAAGTGCAGACCCGCATTAAGAAAGGGTTCTCTGAAGGAAACCTTTTCAAATGTTTTCCATTTGTTGTAGTTCTGGGGAACCTTTTCTTATGCGATTTCTTACTTTGCAACAAGTACCTTTCAGCACGTAAAGAGGTGCCACCACGTGATTGGCTGAGCAGCAAACAATCCAACAGGTGAACTTAACAAAGCGGCAGGTGGGTGTAGATTTCAAGAAGCAAATTGCTGAAACAGTCATTAAAGTTGAAACTCATCCATTTTTTGGTAATATTGTTGCAAATTTGTTATTGATATAAAATAGGAGATTTTCCTTGTCGTTTAGTAAAAATAAAAGCTAATTTTGTTTTATGACCAAACCCCAAAACAAAAGCGTCATTTTAAAGACTGTGCCTGAAACATTTTCAGTGTCCGCTCCGAAAAGGTTAGAAGCCAAACAAAACGGATAAAAGAGAAATTTTCACAAATTTCCTAAAAATGAAAGATTTTTATCAAAGAATGTTTGTACAACTGTGTTTTAGGGTTATTGTAAACAAAAAAAACTATTAAAATTGAGGAGTTAGTGGGCAGAATCAGAAGAAATTATTCCCAAATGTTGACGTTAATGTCATACTTGTCAATAAAAAACAATGTTTTTCAGGATAATTTTCTACATTTACAAGCAAGAAATCGATCTTCTAAAGACAAACTGGTGAAAAAAGTAAAAACTTTTCGAATTTAACTCGTTAAATTACAAAAAGAGGCATTGGAATATTCTTTAAGTTGTATATTTATAGACAAAACAAACAAAATGAAGTATTTTTTGGTAAATTTAAGATTTTATCCTGAAATTAAAAAAAATCTTCACTCATTTATAACTTTCATATCAGAGATTATCATATTTGTTTTTACTACTGAACTTAATAAAAAAAGTGACTTTTTAAATTGCAAATAGAAGCCTTATTAACATAAGAGCATATCCGAGGTTTTATGTAAATATATGACGTTAACGTTTGAGTTTCTGAGATTTTTCTCAGAATTTGGCCACGCCCACAAGCTCCTTTCCATATTTTATTTACAACGGCTCAAACAATCGTGTTCTTTTTTTTAAAGTCACTTAAATGCGTTAACACTTTAAAGTTGATGTTTTCTTTTTATTTTAGTAGAAAGTGTTTGCTTAAGTTTTTGTTTAAGTGTTTTTATACTAAATAGGTAATGGATAAATAAAGATTTAATTATTGTGAATTTTGATCATGAATTGTAAATGTTTGGGTTTGGATGGCTTCAGATTGTTTATTTTTTGTGGTATTTACTTTGAATAAAGTGAAAAATGCTGCAACAAGATAAAAACATTAGTATCTTTAGATAAAAAAGGTAAGTTTCTGCTTTACTCAAACAGATCTTGGTGCCATCCCTGTGTCTCTTTTTTATAATCAAGGTGATTCACCTGAGCCACTGTTGGGAGGCTGTCGCCATGGTGACGGTAAACAGACACTGATACCTGACACTCAGCACGGTGTTGCTTCTATATTTCATTTATAAAGCAGAATCCTTAAGGACAGCAGGGATCAAACATCCTGCACAACATTTGACTTTAGCTCCTCTGGACTTCTGCTGACACCTGCTGGGCAGGCGTTCAAAACTAAACTTTATTTCTGTTTTCATGAACAAACACAGCCTCTCTTTTACAAGACACACGTCAGCTGACAACGTCAGAGTCTTTAATGTTCTTAAAAGTGTTACAGGAAACTTTAGCTAATCATAAATTATATGTTCATTTAGTAGCCGGACTAATAGAGTGAATCTTTATGAAGCATTCAAATCATAAATAAGGAGCCAAGATGGTCTAGTGGCAGGGCTTTTGACTACGGATCCGAAGGTCGCGGGTTCGCGCCCCGGCCACTACCCAGCTTGGGGTGTCTATGAGTGCACACCTATTTCTCCAGCTCCCCGAGCGCTTTCGGGCTGCTCACTGCACCACCTGGTAGGTGGTTGGGTTAAATGCAGAGACGAATTTCGTCTGTGTATGGGAACATACGCAGATGACAGGAATAGACATTATTATTATTATTATTATTATTATAAATCCAAATGTTCAGCTGTTTCAGGACAATCCTGCTGATGTTTGGCATTGGTGCACCTAGGGGTGGGCGATATGGCTCAAAAATTATATCGTGATATTTCAGAGTATTATCACGATAACGATAAATTTCGTGATATAACCTAAAAAAAATAATCTAATGTATTTATTTGACAAAATTAACTTAACATGTTGCTTTGCAGTATTATATAAAAAATTTAAAAACAACAAGGGGTAATTTTACTGAAATTACTTTATTTAGTAAAGTATTTAGTCTCCAAGTAAAACTACACCTGCACTTTAGTTTTTGTGGTGTTTTTTTCTATATTTTGTGCAGACTTTTTCCAATCTAAATAACAATCATTTTTAAAGTGCAGGTGTAGTTTCCTAAAACAACTAGCCTAAATAAAATGAAGTTTGTGTCATTCCTCTGATTCATTTTTTTAACTGATCTGTCTCTGATGGAGTTGTAATGTATACAGCAGTGTTGTGCATGTATATTACAGAGTGCCAGTGAACGCACCGCGAGTGAGAGCGTGACGTAGGCGCGCAGGTTCGGGTGTGAAAGAAAGTCAGAGAACGGAGCGGTGGAGGATCATGCAGTCTGTTAAGTGTATTTGTGCAGCTTAAACAATAAAGCAACGTCTGCTACAAACCAGCAAGGTTATTGAGCGTGCAGAGAAACATCACAGGAGTGACTGTGGAGCCGCGCGTGTTTGTAACACAGTTTACAGCGAGGACACGGCTGCTCAGAGCGGAGCGGGGGGAGGGGGGGACAGCTGTCTATGCCTGCAGAGCAGGGGGGGAGAGAAGCTGAGACGCGCGCGCGTTGTTTTTAACATTTTAGCAGTAACTAATTAGCGTTTTACACCAGTACAGACTGTTGGAGGGGATGTGCGCAGTTGTTTAAAGCGCTCGGGTGTTAAGGGGCGGGGCGCCCTGACGTATTACGTCATGAAATTAGCATATCATGATATAAGATTTTTGCCCGGGCAAGCTTTTTATACCGGTAATACCGGTAACGATATGATATGGCCCAGCCCTAGGTGCACCTTTAGCTTTTTTACATATTTAGCATTTTCTGTCATTTTTTTCCTTGTAGAAAATGAAATGAGCTCATTTTCCATCCTTCAAATATTTAGATCTCTTTACAACCTTTTACTGCTCCTTTCACATTTTTTTCTGGTTCAGCTTCTTTCAGCTTGCTTGTCCAAATAAAAAAATTCAGCTACTTTCAGTTAATTTCAGCTGTTTTTTTCAGCTGTGTTGCGCTCCTTTCAGCTTCTTTCGGCTAACTACAACATTTGTGTGCTTATTCTAGCTTTCTGCTAATTTCTGCTTGTTATGCTCCTTTCAGCTTATTTCTGCAAGTTTCCATTTTTTCTGCTGTTTCAGCTATTATTTAGCTAATAAGGTTTGCAGCTAATTCCACATTTTTTGCACTCATTTCAACATTTTGCAGCATAATTCAGTGCTCTCTCCACTTCCTTCTGGTAATTTCAGCTTCTTTCTGCCATTTTAACTACCGTACTTTTCAGCTTCTTTTTTGGGGGCTTATTTCAGTTTTTTCAGATAATTTCTATTTTTTTGTGCTCATTTCTGCTTCTTTCATTGGGAAAACATGTTCTTTCCACTTTCTTCTGCTAATTTAAGCTTGTTCTACCTTTTCAGCTATATTTTTAGCTAATTTTAGCTGTTTTCAGATAAATTCAAGTTTTTCATAGTAATCGTTACTTTCAGCTTACCGTACCTTCTTTCTGCTAATTTCAGTTTGCCATGCTCCTTTCAGCTTTTCCCTGCCATTTCAGCTATTTGTTAGCTGTTTTTGTGCCAAATTTAACTTTTTCAGTTAATTATACTTTTTTGGGGCTAATTTTAGTTCATTCCACTTACTTTTGGTAGCTTAAAATTAATTTGAGCCCTTTCAACTATTTTTTTGGTGCTAATTTCAGCATTGTTAGCCAATTCCCTAGTTTTTGTGCTCATTTCTGCTTCCATTTCAGCTACATTTCAACATGTTTTTAGCTAATTTCAGCAAGTTCTTCAGAAATGAGCATTCACACTGCATTTTCTCAGGAAATACAATATCTCTAGTTACTTCTTCATATCAGCTAAATAAATTTAAAATGGATGAAATATGATGAAAGTATTGGTATTGGTATCTAAGACTAAATCCTAGTCATAAATTTCTAATTTGTCTTAAATAGCTGGAAATATAATATTTCTGTTAATAAAAAAGTCAAAAACTGAAATGAAGTAATGAACATTAAATTTATGGAGGTTTTGATTTTTAAAACTTTGTCCTACAACCTTTTGCAAAAATGGATTTTATTCTAAATTAATAAATATTTGAAAGAAAAAAAGGAAGGAAAAACTTATGTACAAATCATATACAGCGCTGTGCAAAAGTCTTAAGTCGTCCCTCATTTCTTTATTTTTTTCATTCTAAGCAACTAGACTTTTTTTCTAATCTCTAAATATTCTGGAATTAATATTCAGGAAGTTTTATTTGCACTTTTGTTGATGAGGATGTGTTGGTCAGAAAACTTCACTTTTCTTGATTTACAGTAAACGGATGAGTTCAAAGATGTTGAACAAACTGAACGGTTCCCAGCTCTACCTTTCGATGTTTTTATTTCAAGGTCACATGAATTTCAGGAGGAACCGCCGCCGTCTCGTGGCGGCGCTCACGGAGAGAGTCGCTGGTACACCCATCCTCCCGCTGCTCCTCTCTGGAACTCGCCGAGCTTCTCGCCGACATCCTTCTTTGTGAAGACGATCCGGTCGTGAAGCCTGTTGGTCTGACCCTGCCAGAACTCGATGGAGGTCGGTTTGACCAGGTAGCCGCCCCTAAAACCATCGCCGGACAGAAAGAAACAATCAGAAGAGGTTCACAATACTGTATTTGTTTTTCTCCTGAGAGTTAATGTAGACAGTGTACTGAAGTACGGAAGACTGGAATGGACAAAATCAGGCAAAGATAAAAAAAAAAAGGTCTTAATAAAGTCAATCTAGGGGACAAAGGTTTGATATTTCTATGGAGCATAGACGAGGTTTGAACAAAGAGGTCACCTCTGACCTTGATCTTTGACCTTGAAATCAATAATGATCATCGTTGACCCGTGAGGTGTCCAGTTTGATATTTCTGTATCAAAGGACTCTCAGTTTAGAGCTGGAACAAGAAAATGTTCACAGACAGACAGTGATGGGGCATAACATGTCCCACCTTGGGAGTATAAAAATGTCAGCATTAATAAAAGTGTGTGTGTGTGTGTGTGTGTGTGTGGGTGGGGGATTTATAAAGACGTTTAATATTGTGAATGTTTATGTTTGTTTACCTCATCAAACTGACCGGTTTTTTTTTAACAGGACTAAAGCTGGTCCACCTTTCAACCAAATTCAGTGTTCAGTGACTCAGAGAGCCGGACGGGACCGTACAAAAAAATTATTTTCGGCCCAGGACCGGCCGCTCCCACCCCACCGGTCAGTCTGGATAATAATTTTATTCCGGATCACGCTGTTGCTCCCTGCTGACCTGAAACAGGCTAGGATCATGCCTTTAATTTCAGGAGGATTTTCTGGCAGCTCACTCTGCTATTTGCTGCAAATGATCTGTTTCTACCTGTTGATTCTGGACCCATGCTTCTGTTTCCCATGGCCGCATCCATTCATCTTCACAGTGGGGCTGGAGCCCCCCTCAGCCCAACTCAAACTGCAGCTGGGCCACCTCATCGGATTTGTTTGCCCATCTAATTTGTGAAGCTTTGTGGTCTGAGACTTTTCTGCGCCATTCATATTATTGTCTATATTTTCAAATCTCAGACTCTGGAATCACTGAATCTTGTTAACACATCTGGGTCTGCCCATCACTGCAACTTTCACTGTTTTGGGGTTCTGAATGATCATGGTTCAATTATGGGGGCTAATAGTCACACTATTAACTCCTGTAATTACACAGCAGTGACAAAGAATTCAAGAAAATGTCTGATAATAATGTTGTTACTAGTCTCAGGGATGCAGCCCAACCCTGGACCACCCACTAACTACAGTACACCAGATTGCTTTAAAAACATGTCAGTTCTTCATTTCCTGCATGTAAACACTCGTAGCCTTCTAAAAAAACTTGATGCCTTGAAAATTCTGGTCAGTTCTTCTGGAGCAGATGTGATCATCATCTATAAAACTTGGCTCAACAAATCTGTACTGAATGATGATCTGGTAATCAATGGATTTAATATCTATCGCTGTGACCGTCAAAAAAGGGCGGGTGGAGTCGCTATTTACATCAGAGATTCTTTGGTTTCCAGTCTTGTGTCTGCTAAAACAATCCCAAACCAGTTTGAGGCCTTAGCTGTAAACCTCACTTTGAATGGAGGCCAGATCTTATCTGTAGTGGGTTGTTATCATCCCCCCCAGCAACACCTGAGGCTCTGTCCTCCCTGACAGAATTCCTAGGAAATTTAAAATTCAAAGATTTTTTTTTGGCAGGAGATTTCAACATTGACTGGGATAAGTCGACCTCCCTCTGTGATAAATTCAAGGAATGTTGCCTATCACTCAATCTAACCCAACTTATTGACTCTTCCACTAGACGAAACAAAAACTGTCCTAAAAAATCTTCCATCTTAGACCGGTTTCTAACAAATACGGCGCCTCACAAATTCCCTGGTACAGGTGTATTTGCTGACATTTTAAGTGATCATTGTATTATAGCGGCTTTCAGAGATATTAAACTTCCACCTTCTAAGCCCAGATTAATTCAAAAAAGGGGTTTGAAACCTTTTTGTGAACAGTCATTCCTCTGGGATCTATCTCACTTTGACTGGCAACGTATTCTATTAACCAATGACGTGAACACCGCCTGGAACAATTTTCATAATAGTGTAATGACCCTGTTTGGTTCTGCTTTGGGTCCAAGTGTTTCTGTGTTCTGTTGAGTTGTTGTGATTCTGTTGACCCCCACCCTCATGTGTTGGACTGGTCGTGGGGGTAGGGGAGGGGTAGGAGCAGGGAGGAGGG
>JBBPBX010034967.1:0-32317 GCA_038048925.1 Garcialebias charrua
TTTTTTTTATTTTTATTTTTTTTATTTTTATTTTTTTATTTTTATTTTTTGCATAGTAGTATAAAAAAAGAGTATAAAAAGTATAACTAAAATAAACTAAAGGTTTCTAGCATTGACATTTGCAAAGTGGCAAAGCAGCGTATGAGTCAATGTACACAGTATATGTATGAGGTAGTAGTTGATGTTGTTATAGAGGCAAAAAGTGGCATATGCAGTAAGGCACATTGGGCATCCCTAAATAAGACCGTTCAGAGCACACTGTATATGTACCAGCAGTGGTGTAGATATTAGAGTAGTGTAAATAAATGTAAACAGTAGTAATTACATGTAAGCAGTAGTAATAAAAGTAAACAGTATTAATAAATGTAAACAGAGAATGTAAACAGTATTATGATTATAGGCAGTGATGTAATACAGACATTAGTGCAAGTATGAGAAGTAGTGCAAACTGTATGAGCACATGACCGAGAGTTTAGTGAAAACCCGTTTGATGACACAGAGTCTAGTGTTAAAAACTTTGTGTTGAGTGATATATGTGAGAAAGTTTTAGTGTTAAGGCAGTTCAAATGGGAGGGGAGGCAGAGCAGGCAGAGTGTTTAGCATTCTGACTGCCTGATGAACAGAGCTGTCTCTCAGTCTGCTGGTTCGAGCCTGGAGACTCCTCAGTCTCCTCCCTGATGGCAGCAGTCTGAAGCAGCTGTGTAGTGGGTGTGTGGGATCACCTGCCATGCGGTGGGCTTTCCGAGTGAGGCGTTTGCTGTGTAAGTCCTGCAGTGAGGGCAAGGAGGTGCCCACGATCTTCTCAGCTGCTCTCACAATGCGCTGGAGGCTCTTGCGGCAGGATGCAGTACATGCACCAAACCACACAGTGATGCAGCTGGTCAGGACACTTTCTATGGCACCTCTGTAGAAGGTGCTCATGATGGGGGTTGAAGCTCCAGCCCTTTTCAGCTTGCGGAGAAAGTAGAGACGCTGGTGAGCCTTCTTTGCCAGTGCTGCAGTGTTCCTGCTCCAGGACAGGTCCTTTGAGACGTGCACTCCCAGGAACTTGGTGCTGTCCACTCTCTCCACTGCGGTGCTGTTGATGGTCAGAGGAGGATGTTGGGCATCCCTCTTCCTGAAGTCCACAACAATCTCCTTTGTCTTCTCCACGTTGAGAGTGAGATTGTTGTGTCCGCACCACAAGGCCAGGCGGCTCACCTCGTTCCTGTAGTCCGTCTCATCGTTGTTGCTGATGAGACCTACCACTGTTGTGTCATCCGCAAACTTGATGAAGTGGTTGGAGCTGTACGATGGTGTGCAGTCATGTGTTAGCAGGGTGAATAGAAGGGGGCTCAGCACACATCCTTGTGGGGCCCCTGTGTTCAATGTGATGGTGCTAGATGTGTTACTCCCGATCCGTACTGTCTGTGGTCTCCCGGTCAGGAAGTCTAGCAGCCAGTTACACATTGAGGTGTTCAGCCCCAGACTGTCCAGTTTAAGGATGAGCTGTTGGGGGATGATGGTGTTAAATGCCGAGCTGAAGTCGATGAACAACATTCTAACATAGGAGTCCTTCGTGTCCAGATGTGTGAGAGCTGTGTGAAGGGCAGAGGAGATGGCATCGTCGGTTGAGCGATTAGGTCGGTATGCAAATTGGAAGGGATCGGTCCATCCGCCGTATTCCGTTTACGACGTAAAACCACGTTCACAGTACAGTACAGTTTTCCTCCGCCGCTGCACTGCGTACAGTACAGCATTTTCCGCCGCTGCTTTACGACATTTACGACGTAAAACCGATCCATCCGCCGTATTCCGCATTCCGTTTACGACGTAAAACCGCGTTCACAGTACAGTGCAGTATTCTTCCGCCGCTGCGCCACAACGTTTATGACGTAACACTGCGTAACTCGAAATAAGGCTTTTCATAGTAAATGGGAGATGCGTCGTAACCACGAAACGTCGTAACTCGAGACCGTCGTAACCCGAGGACTACCTGTATTTCTAAAATATTTGTTACAACAGTGTGAATACTAACTCGGCATCAACACTGTGACTTCTGTATGTCCTTAGAGAACACTTCTGAGAGCAAACCGCCTCAGATGGCTGCAGCAGTCCTCCAGAGCTGAAAAGGGACCTTCATTTTGAGGCAAGCTGAAGGATGGAGCCAGCTGAGGCCGCAGAGAGCAGACATTAATAAACTTATAAACGCTGTCCACTTTGTGCACTAACTTGGTGTAGGGAGAATAGTTAGCCACGCTCCACTTGGCTTGCTGCTGTAATCAAAACAGCACAGATGTTTGCCTAATCAGCACCGAACAACAGTCAGGGAGCAAATTAAGTCTACAGAGTCCGTGCCCTCCCCCGTTCACTGCACGGCATCAGAGGAGGGCGGCAAGTGTGCACAGACAAACAGCTTCTACGACAGAGGCAATTACCCACAAAACAACCTTGGCATGCCTGCCTGCCACAGGGTGACAGCTTAAAAGTATCTTACCCCCTGCGGGGAGAAAAGACGAGAGCAGGAAAGAGTGACAAAGTGGGAGAGAAAGGTGGAAAGACAGAAGGACGGGTGGTGGGCTTGGGGCGTCAGGGAGGGCTGAACTCACTTTAAAAAGCAGGAGCTCAAAAAGGTCAGGATGACAGCTCATTTAAATCCTCCCAGTGAGAGAAGAAAAACAAGGCTTAATGAAGCTGCCAGTGATACACTGATACCTGAGGGCGTTGCACCTCGGGGCGCTGCAGGGGCACAGTGGCACGGGGGAGGAAGGGAGGAACCGGTGAGAGTTTTAGAGCCGTTTTTAACAGAGCGTGCTGCGTCATCTTTTCTGTTCCCGGCCTCCCACCCCCCTGATCCTCCTTTCTGTTACCTGCTCTCTGGTTTGCAGCCTGGACGGCCATATGGCAGCAATCCCTGCCCTGGATTCGGCGTGTCACCATGCATTAACTCTAATTGGCCTGATGTGTTATTCTTTTCCCTCTGGCCTTGGAAGGATTTTAGGTAGACAGAGCCTTGATGTCAGCAGGCAAGAGCTCCAGCTCTCATTTATCAGGTTGCCAATATTTCACGCAAAGATAACGATAGAACGCCTCGGACAACGGGCGGGTGCAGGATCAGGGTGGAGGAAAACTATCAGAAGCAGCAGCTTGGAAAAACGGTTTCAGAAGCAAAAGAGCTGAATGACAAGTGGAAAGAAAACAAAACAACACATACTGTCAGATCATCTATAAGAACGAGCATAAACCCACAAGAAACCATCCAGCAGGTCACCCCCCACCCTCTCCGATTCTCCCACTGCGCCCCTGAATGTCAGAGAAGCGTGCAGTGGGGAGCGCAGCGGCAAAGGTCAGCCTATGGTAATGCCCGATCTGACACGCTGCTTTACAGCGAGGAGCAGGAGGAGATGAAACCCGACAGACAGGATCCTGACGTCCACAGGCTCGCCCATCAGCAGCAACGCCACAGCCATTTCAAACACACAACTGGCACTTTCACCACTGGAACTTTTTTTATTTTTACCACACAGACTCTTTGAAGCGGAATGACGACACCTGACACAATAAAACCCAAACAAGGACTCTGCTAGTTATATTCAGCACGTGACTGGCTCAACTGACAGGGTCCCAGTTAGAGAGAATCAACCAATATGGGCCTCTATTTAAAAAATAAGCAGCCATGCTGTTGTAGCCATTACAGTCGTTCTTGCTTTTCCATATTTTGTGTAAGCAAATCATTTACTGTATGTGTGTGTGTGCTCACATTCATAGTTCAGCTGCATCGCAACATTTCACCCAGGGACTCGTTTTCACTACAGCTAAAGGTGACGATGTGCCGATTATCAACTTTCTATTCAATTCAATTCAGGTTAGTTTATTTATTTAGCACCGAATCACAACAGAGGTTGTCTCGGGGCAAGGAACAGAAACATTCACATACAAACAAAAGCCGATTAATAAAGTTATCTATCTAACTAAGGAAGCCAGCCGACTTGTTGAGTCGTCAGTTCATTGTCTCCCATCCTGAGCAAGCGCAATGGCAACAGTGGAAAGGAAAAACTCCCTTTCAACAGGAAGAAACCTCCAGCAGAACTAGGCTGAGGACAAGTGGTGATCTGCTTTGACCGGCTGGGCCTGAGTAGGACAGGAAGGAGAGACAAACATGGAATGGCAGGTCCAGACGTAGGTGCAGGTGTACCTCCTTTTGAAGAAAGACAAAAAAGAAAACGTCAAGGATAGAAAAAAAACAAAAACAAAAACAAAACAGGTAGAGTAAGTAAAGACAGCAGCAAAGTGAAGAAATTAGGTCAGTTTGTCCTCCAGCAGTCTAAGCCTATAGCAGATAACTAAGAGACGGCTCAAGAAACCCAACTCTATAGGATTTATCAAAAAGTAAAGTTTTAAAACTGGACAATGTGTCAGCCTCATGGACAGAAACTGGAAGTTGGTTCCACAAGAGAGGAGCCTGATAACTGAAAGATCTTCCTCCATTCTGCTTTTGGAAACTCTAGGAACCACAAGTAAACCTGCAGTCTGAGAGTGAAGTGCTCTGTTAGGAAAATATGGAACAATAAGATCTGTAATATAAGATGGAGCTAGGTTGTTGAGGGCTTTGTAGGTTAGACATAAGATTTTGAATTCAATTCTGGATTTAACAGGGAGCCAATGAAGAGAAGCTAAAACTGGAGAGTTATGATCTCTCCCAGTAACTCCAGTTAAAACTCTGGCAGCAGCATTTTGGATCAACTGAAGATGTTTTAAAGAAGTTTTTAGACACCCAGATAATAAACCATTAAAATAGTCCAGTCTAGACGTGACAAATGCATTAACCAGGATTTCTGCATCATTTTTTGATGTTTCTCATTTTAGTGATATTACGCAGGTGGAAGAAGGAGGTTCTAGTAAAGTTTTTAATGTGGGGGACAAAAGACATGTCCTGATCAGTGTCTCAGGATTAATCTTTGTCTCATGTTTTCAAAAGACAAGAAGACACAAAGTTAGATGGACTTCTCACCAGGAATTTGGTGCAGATTGTGGATTCTTATAGTCGCTGAGAAATAAATGATTCAAATGTTGGTAATAAAAAAAAAAAATGGGTCAACTCAAACACAATTTCTGCTCAAGATTTGACCATAAGTCTTTTGTACATGTTGCGTCTTTGGTGCCACCATTTTATTGCAGCACACACAATCACCGTGGTCACAAAATCATGGCTGCACTCATCTGCTGAGGGGGCTGGCAGACCTGGGCAGACAGGTAAAGTTGACAAAACATACATCCCAGCAGAGCGGACCTGGAAAGCATTAACCCCGTTTCCCCAATATCTAAAGATCAGAATCAACCACGGAAAACCTTGTAACGGTCGACTTCCAGTCTTAATTACCCTCCAACCATCAGGCAGGGGCTTTACTGTGGTCTGAGCAAACCATGACCCTCACCTGCCTGACAAACTAGGTATCGTGGCCTTGTAGCTGTGGTCATATGAAGTCAAACTGGTGCGAACAGAATCAAAGCTGGGTCTCCGGAGTCCCAGTTGGACTTAGCCGGCCTGGGAAGCAGTGTTCGGTTCAGTGGAGTCCAGCCAGGCGTCTCGCACTATCAACCCTGTGCAGACAGACACCACGAGGGTACTCAAAGTATTAGAATTGTGTGTGTGGGGGACTCTGCAAGTCTCTGCCAGCTACTTATAGAGCTGTAATAAAAGTATGTGAATAACTGTGCAGGCAAATAAAAAGGCGAGCAGACAAAGAGGGACTTGAGCAAGTGATGCACATGGCTTGTGTCATGTGTCAAATTGCTCCCACAAAAGTTGACCTATATTTCTTCTTCATTCCTTGGTGGGGAAGGACGGAAAAAAAAAGGGCAACCTGACAGTACAGAAAACATGAAAAGATCAGGAGAGCAATCGGCAGAGATGAAGTTGAATCAAACCAGATGGGATCTCTTTACAGAATGTTTTGATCAATATGTTGCACAGCTTGGACATTTTATTTTAATATTCCTACGACAGTGATGCGAATGCACACACATACAAAGCTAAACAATAAGTGGAACAAAAACGATGAAAATAAATAAAGACCTAGTATTCCATGAAGGTATACATTTTGCCGGTCATCTTTAATGACAGAGTTTAAGATAATCTTATGATGAGAAGGGACAGAGTTAAAGCTGTTTGGGTCACTCTAAACAACGTTATGCATGATCTCATGCACTAATGCAAAATCTCACATTATCAGTTAGCGCGTCATGAATGAGTAACGGCCATTAGTTAGAGTTGATTATCCATGGAGACCATCTTAAATTAGGTTAGCTTTAAAAGTTTGATTTGTAGATGCACATCCAAAGGTTCCTTCTAGAGTTTCATTGAAAAAGACCCACAGAATCATGAGATATGTTGCTAATGCTACAGACAGACGAGATATGTTGCTAATGCTACAGACAGACGAGATATGTTGCTAATGCTACAGACAGACGAGATATGTTGCTAATGCTACAGACAGACGAACACAGACTCCGCTTTGGGCAGAGGCCAATACAGCTAAAAGGAGAGAAAGCATGTTTGGTTGCTGGTTGAATATTAGCTGTTGTTTTAGCCCAGTTATAAAAAAAGGCAATTAGGAGAAGCAAGTCAACAAGCTGTACATGACTTGTGCTCATGGCTGAAGGAGAAGTGGTAGAGTGGAGGAGAAAGTAAGCTGCTGGTATTTTAATTGCATATTTACCCCCAGGTTACGGGTCTGAAATAGAACCAAGAAAAAAATAATATGTTGCTACAGTCATTCACTGTAACTTTACTGATTCTCTCAGGGACAGAGAGAATGAAATTACTTTTCTTTGCAAGCAGAGCCTCTGAATAGGAGGTAAAGAAGAAGAAGAAGAAAAACGAGGCAGGAAGATGAGAGTAGCTTCTTACTGTTGAAGCTTTTTGTGCAACAAAAAAGAGGGAGAAAAGCCTTGGCTCTTGAGCAAGCTGCAAAAAGAAAAGCCTTCATTAGGCCATTAGGCTTTACAAACAGAGCTAGAAAATAATTTTTGTTGTTGCTTTTTTTCTCCACGTGATGCATCTTGATGACTCCGGCACATCCCGAGGCGTTTCACTTGCTAACTCCAGCCTCGTCAACTCAGGATGTTATCTGTGACCAGAGGTGAATTAAAGGCCGAGCATTCTTTGAAGCAACGCAAAACATCTTATGTTGAAAAAACATGGAATTGTAGCCATTTTGGTTAAACCCTGAAAACAACGTTTTGTTATATCACGTGATCCGCTAGTGTCAGCCTCAGCTACTGAATCAACAACAACAACAACAAAAACCAGACCAAGTTACACACATTTGTGACCTGCTCATAGTCACAATGAGACATTTTTCAATACAGAGTTATTATTTTCAAATTCTTCATCTCAAAAATTCAAACTGATACACAGTTTGTTTTATATTTAGAGATCTATGACCCGACCTGGCAACATGGGAGTTCACTTTATTTATGAAAGTACTTGTTTAAAAATAATTTTTATTGGTCTGGAGGGATGTCACTGGGTGTTCCAGCCCTATATTTAAAAAGGAGAATGCACAAGCTTCACAACCACGCCAAACATTATATGAAGGGATTTCCCAGCACTACAGCACCCAAAAGAGAAACTTGGTCAATATCAAAGCAAAATCAAAAGGATTAGAATAAAATGTGTTATTTGTGAAGATGTACCCGTTGGAAAACTTCAATTTTAATGTAGATTAGGAGGATTATGTGTTATTTTAGTTGCCGGGATCACTAGAAGGTGACTTTAAGGACTTGTTTGTTCGCACATCTCAAAAATCTATATTTTCATGTTTTTGCACTGCAGCCAATTCTCATTCTGACTCATTTTGTTAGTCTGGTCGCATTTACCGGTAAGTGTTTTCTAAGATGAGTTTGCTGTGGCAGCCCTCTTGAATCAGACTGACTCTCAAAGTTACATTTGAAATCTGTTCAGCAGGTGAGTTCTGAGATATCTTGCTAATGGATAAAGGACCAAACACACCCACATACATGGTGGCAAGTGATAGAGTGAGAGTGGGTTATGACTGTGAGCAACGGCAGAAAAACAGTAAGGAGAAGACATCTGAGCTAAACCCAACTAGCACCTTAATTGAGAGTCAGTAAAATTGTGGCTTCCAAGTTGCAAGACGGCGTGTCAGGGATAAAACTGTCAAACAGGGAAACTGCTGCGATGGTGTGGGAGAGAAGACGACAGCGAGTTGAAGCTGCTCTTCTTTGGAAGCAGGGAGGGGTGCGTGAAAGAACCGCGAGGCAGAGTGAACGCTTCGTAACTGACTGATGAAAAAGTGACAGTTCCCAGAGGTGAGGCGGAGGATATGGAGCGGGAAGAGACAGCGTGCCCCCAGAACCGTCCACAACTGGATCTGCAGCGTCTCTGTATGCGTGTCAGACACGGAAAGTTGGTTTCAAAGCCAAAACACGTGCGCTGAAACTAAAAGAAAGCGCTTGGAAAGTTATGAGGCTCTCGTCTTATCGAGCCGACCTCGGTCTTCCTCTCTTGTATTGGTTCGGAGCTTCTTGGATGATAAAAATGGCTTCTCGGGGTGGCGAGGATGACAGAAATGGTAGTGAGATGAGCTGATTAAGCAGCGAGTCTTCCTGGTCTGGCCCAGCTAGCTCAACCGCAGCGATGTCACGGTCATTACCCGTCGTCTACCACGTCAGCGCTGCGAGCACGTCCAGCCGACGTCCTTTTCTTCAACTTGCCGTCAGTTTCACTAACAGCCACTTAAGCCGGCTCTGCTTCCCAAAGAGCCGCACGAATCTGGAAGGTAGAGCCGAGTGTGCTCAGTCATGTCGAGGCGAGCCAAGGTCAGGCGGGCAGAGGCAGAGAGCTGGCAGTGCTGCGAGGCGGCGCGGAGTCGTGAATGCCAAGAAGTCGGGCCCCCTGACCGCGCCGTTTGACAGACATGTTTACACCGGACAGAAAATGCAGCGTGGATGGCCTGCCAAAACAGAGGCGATCCAAAGCGAGGGGTGCCAGCTTAGTTATTTATTTATCTGCTGCAAATCCATCGAGAGCACAGCCGGGAGCTGAGGAAAGAATCAGTCTGCTCTCAGACATGACAAAACCACTGGAGGGAGGGGACAACATGACATGGAGTCAAAGAAAAGCCAAGATCTCATGAAGCACATCACAATATAGGGCTTAACTTACTTATACTCCTAATAAAATCATGTAATGAGGTCAAAGTTCATGCTCAATAATCCAGATATAAAGTCCAACAAAGTTCAATCAGGTCATACGGACAGTAACTTTTTTTGTCGAGATGTTTCGTCCTTCATCCAAAGGACTTCATCAGTCTGAGGAGCCACAAACAAACTGAGTCCCACAAGCAGCACACTCACATAGTGGATCAACCAGTGTGCTGGTGATCAGATGGTTTCATGGCCAAGGTGGTTCAAAGCATCAAAGAAACCGTCTAGATGACCTGACAGTGAACTTTGCTGGATTTTATACCTGGATTACAGAGAATGAACTTTGATGTTCTGAACCACTTTGGCCGTGGCTGCCTCAGAGGAGTCGACGGAGGAGAGGGCGGGCCCCAGAAACCATTTTATCACCAGCAAACTGCAAATTGGTTGATCCACTCCGAGTTTGCTTGTGGGACTGAGTTTGTTTGTGGCGCCACTGACTGATGAAGTCCTTTGGATGAAAGACGAAATGTCTCAACAAAAAATAAACTGTCCAGATGACCCGACTGAACATTGTTGGACATAATAAGATTATCTTATAATAACCTTATTATAGGATAACCTTATTATGTCCAACAATAAGGTTATCTTATAATAAGAAGGTGAAGAGTTTTCATGGTTTGAGTCAAATCGAACAAATCTTGTGATCTCTGTTTAGCCAGCAGATGTTGTGAGTGAATCTTAGCTACTACATCATCGAGGTTTAGTTCAATACAGATATGTAGAATTAATCAAATTATAGCCATTTTGTGCTGATTAAGGTGAGTTGGCTGTGGCAGCCATCTTGAATTGGGTTGTCTCCAAAAGTCAGTTTTGTTGTGAACGTACATTCATTCATTATTTCCTGAGAGTTTAATAAAAATTTGTCAGGTCGTCACAAGATATTTTGCTAACAGACAAACGCTTGCACAGACAAAGGCAAAAAACATTGTTGCTCACCTTTAAGTAGTGTGTAAAAATGATAAAATTAAAATACTGGGCCAGTCTATCACGATCTGGTGATTTGTTAAAACCAAAGTGCAGACAGACGCTCAGGGAGCTTGAACGTATATAATATAGTACAACATATATTAAATGAAAACAAAAGGCTGATGTGGCAGCAAATCTTACAAATATGAATGAGGAGACACGGAAGGAGACAGAACATGACGCCTTTACAGGACAATCCACTGACAGGGGAACAACAAGGAGATGCAGAATATATAAGGACACTGATGCGCGACAATGACGAACACCTGGGGTGATTGGGATAGAGAACAGGTGTGACAGGAGCTGGCAACATGAGGGAAAAACACTGAGGGGCAGACGACACAAGAAAAACACAAATAAGTACACACAGTCCTGTGCTGGAAAAACAAGCCTCAACAACAGCTGAAGAAAATGTTATCGCAACAAGCTAAAACTCAAATAAAGTCAAAATGGCTACTTCTAGCAGGATTACAAAGTTAAGGGTCCACTAATCGTAATTAGTTCGTAAGTTTCTGATCGTAAACCAGTGGATGGAGGAAGTCTTGGCATCAAATCAAACCTTTCAGGGATCAATAACGTTCGGACATCTGGACACAGCTTTCATGGTAATCTGTCCTGCTGGTGATCGTCTGATGGTGCAACCAGAGGCTTCATTTGTGATCCGCGCTGCTCCTTTAATCTCCTCCATGGTGCCGCTGCATCTGTGTTATCTTTACAGCTCCTCACATCACAGCCGACAACTAAGCGCTGAGTCACACGCAGCTCTGTCAAACAGCTTGGTACAGGAATGGAATATTACGTTTAGATACCTGTACACAGATAGTAAATTAAAGAGCTATTCCTTGAAGGAATGGATATCACTTGCCGCCTTTCATCCTCGAGCTTTAAACTGAGAGCTTAGGTTGAAAAATCGCAAAGCTGTTTTTGTCAAAACCTTGAAGAATATCATTCTCCAAATACGTTCCTATCTTGTGTGATCTCTTAGTGTTCAGAGTCTGCTCTGGGCACGGCTTTAAGCTGCCACCACATCAGATTTTAGCTTAAAATCCATAAACTGACAGAGTTATACTGTAATGATGTTTTGTGGCTATGGTTGATTAGCTGTCTGAGAGCTTTTAAAAATATCTGTTGAGTGGTTCACAAGATAGTAACAGACAACGTTTACTTTAACGGTTAATGCCAAAGAAGGAAAGGTCTCGTGCACCGTGTAGCACTTGGTGTATGTGTTGAGAATTATTCAGTTCTTAACACACTAACTCCCTGTTTATACAACAACAATCCAATGAAAATTGTTTTTTTTCCCCCATTTCTATTAACACATTTTCATGAAAACGTGCTAATTACAATCTACGTTTACACAGTAATGGTAGATGTGGAAAAGGTGCAATTCCCTCACCACGCCACTAGTTGGTGCTATGTTCTTTAAGTGAGCATGTATTTAATAAAAAAAAGACGTTCTGTTTTTCTCACGAGAAAACCGCCATGACAAAAGCCCAGATGTTCAAACTGAAAGCAGTCAAGGGAAATTACACTCATAGATTTATGAGTCAGAAGCGCAAATAAAACTCTGCCATTGTCGATAGTTTCTTCTTCTGTGGATTGTAGAAAGCTGTTATGTTTTACGTCGTACTGCGCATGAGCCAGGAATTCCCTGACAGGAAAGATCTTTTTTTTTTCCTGCTTAAACGACAACAGACACAGAGACATTTTTGAACCATTTGCACTCGGGAACCCGTTCTCAAATTGTGCTATTGTCAGAGAAATCATTCGCTATTTTCATGTAAGTGAACAGTACAAACACAAGGAAACTCTTCCATTTTCACCAGAACTCATTTTCGTGTAAACAGGGCCTAAATTTCATCTCATCATTGGAAAACTGACTGCATGCAGCCGCTTTGAACTGGACTGACCTGAAAACTCAACCATTTGTAGACGTACATCTGATTATTACTAAGGGTTTCATTAAAATTTGTCCTGTAGTTTATTTTGTCAATGGTATAGACGATCGAACATGTACAGACAGGCAAAACCATTAGCAACCAGAGATACACGTGTTTGTTATGACATGTGCAGCAGCAGAAATCACCTGAGACAGCTGGTTTTTCAAGTTGATTGCTTCATGTGAAAGTTCAAAATCAAATAGCTGACTAATGGTTTTACTAGGGTAAAGAAACCTTATGGGGAGCAGCTGATTTACTGCTAAGACTTTGACTTACATTCATAAGGGGAAGATATGCTGAAGATTTACTCAACCCATACAGAAATGTCAAAATGGAAATGATACAATTATACGTAATTATATGTAAATTATACAAAAAAAGATGAATGTTTCACATTAAGCTCCTTCAACAACTGAAATTGAGCCATGCAGTCTATCAAAAGTTATAGACATCCAAGCGCCCTCTCTCACTATTTGACTGGAAGTGAAGCAGGCTTCCATCTCTGCTGAGTGGGAAATAACTCGATGTGCTCGGAGCTAAAGTGAGCTAGCATTGTTCCAGCTGGTGGAGAAAAGGGGGAAATGAAGATGGAGTGGTTTGATTTCATTTGTTAGCAGGTGCATCCATTTTGTGTTCCTCCTCATACTCGTCTCGTCGAGTCGACTCGCTTATCAGGAACCCGACACCCCAGCGACAAATTGAGCCTCCGATTAAAAAGGAGAAAGAGAACAGCTTTGTTAAGTGCTACTGATTGGGATCCCAGGCTGCCCTCGCACATGTGAGATGTGCGCTTGTGTATGCCTGGTAAAGAGCCAGGAGTTGAGCTGATACCTCCTCTCCCGTTTTCCAGGTGTTCCCACGGCTTGCATTTCTGTTATGAGAACTCGGCAAACAAAATCATAATCAATGCAGCTGTTTCTCTATGTTACACTCACACACATGCATGGGAAACTAGCAGAGTGTCAGGCACAAGACACTTTCATGAACCAACAGACAGATTTGAGTTAAACTCTAAGAATATTAACATTAGATGTACATCTACAACCCATTACATTTTACAGACAACCCAATTTAAGATGGCAATCGCAGCTAACCCACCTTAGCAGATACAAAATACAGTAATGAATGAATTTTACAGATCTTGTGTTCCAGCATCAAAGTGTGGCATGGAGGCTGCACAGCTGCAGAAAGAAAAGCTTTGCAGAGAGTGGTGAAGGCTGCACAGAAGATGTTGGAGTCAGTCTCCCCACCATCACAGACATTTACACCTCCAGATGCAGGAAGAGGACCACCTGCATCATGAAAGACCTCACTCACCCAGCACACACACTTTTTGCCCCGCTCCCCTCAGGAAGGAGGTTAAGGAGCATTAAAAGTAGAACCACTAGACTGAGGAACAGCTTCTACCCTGAAGCAGATAGACTCATCATGAATAAATAAATAATTAAGAATAATCACTGTGAAAAAAATACTTCATGTTGCTGCTGATTGTTTCATGTTGCTGCCGATTGTTTCATGTTGCTGCTGATTGTTTCATGTTGCTGCTGATTGTTTCATGTTGCTGCTGATCTGTTTCATGTTGCTGCTGATCTGTTTCATGTTGCTGCTGATCTGTTTCATGTTGCTGCTGATCTGTTTCATGTTGCTGCTGATCTGTTTCATGTTGCTGCTGATCTGTTTCATGTTGCTGCTGATCTGTTTCATGTTGCTGCTGATCTGTTTCATGTTGCTGCTGATCTGTTTCATGTTGCTGCTGATCTGTTTCATGTTGCTGCTGATCTGTTTCATGTTGCTGCTGATCTGTTTCATGTTGCTGCTGATCTGTTTCATGTTGCTGCTGATCTGTTTCATGTTGCTGCTGATCTGTTTCATGTTGCTGCTGATCTGTTTCATGTTGCTGCTGATCTGTTTCATGTTGCTGCTGATCTGTTTCATGTTGCTGCTGATCTGTTTCATGTTGCTGCTGATCTGTTTCATGTTGCTGCTGATCTGTTTCATGTTGCTGCTGATCTGTTTCATGTTGCTGCTGATCTGTTTCATGTTGCTGCTGATCTGTTTCATGTTGCTGCTGATCTGTTTCATGTTGCTGCTGATCTGTTTCATGTTGCTGCTGATCTGTTTCATGTTGCTGCTGATCTGTTTCATGTTGCTGCTGATCTGTTTCATGTTGCTGCTGATCTGTTTCATGTTGCTGCTGATCTGTTTCATGTTGCTGCTGATTTGTTTCAGGTTGCTGTGCTCATTCATGCTCATCTGCTCACACAGACACATGGTCATTCTGCTGTTCGACATATTTTTATACTACTAGTGCTTAGTGTATTTTTATTAATATTTTTCTTAGTTCATATCTTAGATCTCATTACTGTTTTTCTTACATTTTATACTTTTGTTGGATGTAACTGGGACTCTGTGTACACAATTACATTCCACCACATGTACCACATGGGGTGTGTATGACAAATAAAGAGCTTTGAATTCTAAAGTTGAAGTAGCAGCTAACGTCGACACATAGTCAGACAAGGTTTTAATAAAACGGATACATTTTTCAACAAAAGATGATCTTAAAGTGAAACTCTGGCTTGAAAGGCAGCGAGCAATATGCCTTCAAGAAATACTAAGCCCTTAACTTACTCAGAAAAAATGACCAACTGTGTTCCCTAAGCATTTTTATTTACATGTACGCTGTGTTTAACAGAGGAAGAGTTGAGGCTGTGGGTTTGTCCCATTCAGACCCGTATTATTGACCCAGCGTTAACCAGCCCTGGCCTGTTTGCAAGCACTGGGCTGATTTAAAGGAGGGGGGGGCAGAGTAGCTCTTCTGGACAGAACTGTGCAAGCGCTGACTCTCGCAAATCATCCTAAAAGGGCTAAAAACACACACGCACATGCAGAGAGAGCTTCCAGCGTTGCACAGCCCTGTTGTGAGAGATTTATCCATCAAGCCATTATCCTAACTGGCCTTCCTGCTCTCATACACATGTATATAAATAAAACTTCAGAGCAGACTCAAACCCAGCCTAACTCAAACAAATCTGGAAAACCATTTTGTTTTTTTACGACTGTGACAAAATGTCAGCTGTGTTAGAATTTAGATGCTTTAATAACTCAAAGCCCTTCAATCATTTATGGACGTGAACCGCTCTAGGCGTTTTAGCAAACTACCTCTTCATCCTAAACTTTGATTTGTTGTACACAGTTTTGTTTTACAACCCTCTTGGGGCAGACATATCTGAGATTAAATAGTCCCAGGGATTAAATCAGAAAAAAAATATTTTGAATGACCATGTTTCTACTCCTAGAGGCCTCATCAACATTCTTGATGACCTTAGTAAAAGTACACAGTATACCGTGTACACGGCCTTAGTTAAAGTACACAGTATAATGTTCTCTACTGAAGCGTTGAAGTTGTAAGAAGACTTTTACCTGCACCATCTAGATTCTCAAGACTAATGGGCTTCTGAAGGAAGAGCGGGGTTTTGAACGACTTTTCTGTGGTTTACTTTAATATCATGTTAGTGTTTTCAATGGAGGGGTTGTCAAGATATATTTTTTTTAAACTACAGCACAAGAAGTCACAGTACAGTTACCTCTCAGTACAATTCTAAATATACCGGTAATTAAGATTAGCTCATCCAAACAGCCACAGCACCTTGTTGTTGTTAAAACACTGTGTAGATTTTACATACAGAGTTAGATTTTAGATACAAAAGTCCTGGGGAAGTCAGGGACATTGTGTGGGAGGAGGCGGTGGAGTGACGGTGTATCCGTTCTGGGACCTCTCCCAGCTGTAGTGAATTAGTTACATGCAACACATAAATTTAATATGGGGATGCATGATATTATTGGCATGGTATCAGTATCGGGCAATATTAGCTATAAAGTTAAATATCGGACGTCGACCATTCCATCAAAAGAACACTGATATAAAAAGGTACAGATTTGCACAGTTTGAGTGTTGTCATTGTGTTAGAGAGAGAAAATCTCATTAATTAATTTGACATTAAACATAATCCAAGTTAAAGTGTTACATCATTTTCAGTCCCCTTTTAGCATCTGCGTTTAATAGCAGGCCACATTGACAAAGACCATGCAGAATAATGTAGTATTTTAATTCCACAGCAGAGATACCTAGCGGTATGTAGTCTCTGTAAGTAGGTCTAGGGAAAAAATATTGGTATTGGTTATCGGCCAAATAAGTTTTAACATATTGGCATATCGGATATGGGCCAAAAGTCCAATATCATGCAACTCTAGTTTAATATGTAGAGGTTTAATAATTTATTACATGTCGTCACCTTCGGTTAGGGTAGCGGAGCGTCCTGCTTGGAAACTAGTACAGGAAACACTGGTCGGTGCTCTCACCTGCAGTCTGTCTCTGAGCTGGGAACACTGGGTACAACTGTTGTGTATCAAGTCAACCAGCATGACCTGACCTGACCTGATCGGGTCAAACTGTGACTCTGCTTCTTTTTAAGGGTTGAAAGGAGGGTAAGTTTAACCCCTGAATCATCGTTAGATTGGATGGTTAAACACATTTATCCCCCCACTCATTTTTACAGATGGTTGAAATCCATCCTGGCGACAGAGAATGTTAATCACTCCAGCTCAGACACATTTAAAGGCCTCCGAGTAATATATTTAAGACCAACACACATTTTTTTAAATGAATTTAAGACATTTTAATGATGTGTGGATACCCTGCCTGTGTAAGTACACTGGTTCAAAATAAATTCCCTCATGGACTGTATGTGTCAAATCTGTATCAATAAAATGCACTCAGAGTGAAGCCTGAACTCCAGCGAGACCAAACAAACCCTCAATAACTGCAGACCAGCTGAGGAAAAAGAATCACCGCTTGTTCCTTTGGCCCCCTGGCCGTACACCAGACATTTGTGGTGACTCTTTGGTCTCCTGTACACATGCGAGCGCCTCCCTGCCCCCGTTTCTTTCCTCAGCAGACAAGGTCTCGAGGGATCGGAGAGCCAGGCGGTGACTCTGCAGAGAGCCGTGCAAACACAGATTGTGCTCGGCAAACATCTCACCTCTGTGTCTGCATGGGAACATCAGGCCCTGCCAGACTCAAAGGGCCGTCCGGCTGTCTAAATGTGAGCCTACACACAACGCTGGTGTATACTGGTGTTGTCATGGCTCCAGAGTGTGGACTCCTACACAGGTTGGTTGATATTCACAAAGCAAAGCAACAAAGCTAAATGTTGGCAAACACCACCAGAACATTATGATGAATCAGTTGATTTGATGTACAACTAAGGCCGATGGCCAATGTGCATTCATCCATGTCAGACCCTTAATGGTAAATGGAGCTTATTTATATAGCGCCTTCCAGCCCCCTCTGAGGAGCCCCAAAGCGCTTTACAATACGAGCCATCTACCCATTCATACACACATTCATACACCGTTAGTGGTAGCCTGCCTTGTAGGGCGCTATCCAGACCTACCGGGAGCAACTCGGGGTTAAGTGTCTTGCCCAGGGACACAACGACACATGGTGGGCGGATGCGGGACTCGAACCTCCGACCTTCCGATTGGGGGTCGACTGCCATTACCACTGTGCCACGGCCGCCCCTTAATTTAATTTATAAACTTAATTAAACTTAATTTAATTTATAAGCTTAATTTATAAAGTTCATACAATCCATATCCATTTCTGGGTGGCAGACCAACACATTACAAAAAGGGTTGTGATGGAGCAGTTTAGGGCTAGATTAACAGGTGACTGCAACTCAGAAGCAGAGAGGTGTTGGAGGACAAGATATGAGCAAACGAATGCTTTTCTCAAAGAAAGTTTTGAATGGAATTGCTAAATTATCCCTCTGCAGTGAAAAAAGTCAAACAATTCAAGGAATATGGAGGAATTTCGGTGTGTAAAGGGCAAAGGTGGAGACGTAACCTGTGCACCTGTCTGCAGGACGTCATCCATCAACAGCTGATGGAACAGTGCTTGGAGGAGATCATGACAGGAGCTTGTTGCTTTTGCAAACTTTACCTACAATTTCACTTGCAAAACTGAAACCACATGTTAACTCTGCTTTGAGACACCAGAACACACTGGAAACATGGAGCGTTCAGACGTGGTCGTTTGAATCAGTATTTCACATGGGGTTTTAAAAAAAAGAAATGTTTTTCTAGAAAAGGTAAAAGGACAACATCAATAAGTCCAAATGGCGCACTGATGGTATAGGGTTGTATCAAGGTTCTTGGCAAAGCTCATTCCCTCTTCTGCGATGGAAGCATCAACATGGAAGAGGACAGGAAAGGTTTTAAAACATGTGCCGTCTTTGAGACTACACAAATAAAACCACTTAATATCACATTCTGTCGATTTTAAAAAAAGACATGAGAGAGGAAGGAGAGACGAGCCTGCTCACAGTCTGACTTGTCCCCAAATGCAACATTACTGACCACAAATGGCCACACAAACCTTTATTTACTACCCTTCATTTTGGGAAATGGGCCCATACTTGCATGAGAAACCGATTTTACATATTTTTTTTAACAACAATTGTCTGAACTTCATTTATATTTCAGAGCACTAACTAATGGCCAGTTAAAACAAGTTTGTATTGTTTCTAGGATATTTTTCCAGGGTATGTTTTTCAATAAAATAATTCTGGAAAACTGAAGGTGCATTGTGACCCGAGAACACCTGACAGTGTCGTTTATGAAACAAAATCGGTATCGGCCAAAAATCGGAATCGGCACGTCAGACTTTTTAGAAAATCGGTGATCGGCCAGAAAACTGCCATCGGGTGCACCCTACTTTAGTGTTTGCAAGAAGAACGAGACAAAGCAACACCTGAGCAGCTTCTTAGCTGGGTGTTCTCAATGCCAGAATGCTTTTAAAGTCTTATGAGAGGTAAAATCATCAGAAAGTGGTCAAATTTGCTCTGTCAACTTGTTTTTCTAAAGGTGTCACAAACTGGGCAGGACCACGTCTACAGAACATGAACTAAAATAAGGCTGATGAGACAACATCAAAACATTAAAGAGCATTTACAAGTTGTTTAGGTGCTTCTGTATGGCTGGATATTAATAGAAATCATTAGATGCAAATACGATTGATATTCAATTTAAAAAGTGTGTTTTGGCACTTTTGTGTGGGTGTTCTCTCAGCCAAAAATCTGCAACCATCAAAAAACGAAAACAAAACCAACTCAAGGTAGCACAGGATGAGTCCAGTACTGTGAACACGGCATCATGAAAGTGCACCTCATGTACCACAGAACTGGAACAAAACACACTTTTTGTTTGGACGTGATGTCTACGTAAACTAGAGTCAGGACAACCTCTGCAAACACAAACACCATGTTTGAGCATGATGAATGCTGCATCCTGTGACCAGAAATGAGCACCTATAGTTTTTTTGTTTTTTTTATGCAGCCAGTCCGAACGTAGAAAACTTTTTTTTAAACGCCTACCAGTTTGTTTTTTTAACTAAAAAGTGGGACATATGCTAATTTTTACTGCATATATTGTTTTAAAAATAACCTAATGCCTGCCTTGAGTTCCCACAATGAAACAAAAATCAAATAAATGTATGAATCCCTGTTATTTTTATTTTTGTTCACATCTTTCACTGTCACCTGCTGTCTTTGTCCCCCCAGAAGTAAAGCTGACATTTTATCACACTTCTAAATGGAGTGCTAATTATTTTAGCACAGAAAAGAAAGTGGTGCTAACCACACAGACTCATGTATGATACTCATGAACTGCTTGTTCTGTTCTGTTATTTTCCCTCACAGAACGGGTGCAGAACATTTTTATTTTTATTTCACGGGTAATGTCCACCACAACAAACAACAACAACAACAACAACAACAACAACAACAACAACAACAACAACAACAACAACAACAACAACAACAACAACAACAACAACAACAACAACAACAACAACAACAACAACAACAACAACAACAACAACAACAACAACAACAACAACAACAAAAACAACAACAAACAACAACAACAACAACAACAAACAACAACAACAACAACAACAACAACAACAACAAACAACAACAACAACAACAACAACAACAACAACAACAACAACAACAACAACAACAACAACAACAACAACAACAACAACAACAACAACTCTTTTTTTTTATATACATTTGAATAAAGTAGTCCCTCAACTTTCAAGGACTCGCTCTTTTGTGGTTTTTCAACGATTGTCAACATGTGATGGGGACGGTACAGACAAAAGTTAACAACAACAACAAAAACTTTGGACAGGCGGTGCCGATTTGTAGTTTTCTTTCAATAAGCCTACACTGTATTGCCAGTCCAAAAGAACTACATTACCCAACAGTGCTTACAGCTGCTGCTTTCTGCCAAAATTGAGGGAAAGTTTTGATCCGATCCGAACCTGACTAAAAAGTTTGGTCCTTATTCATAGTGACTTCGGCGCTCAGTGGCTGCAGAGAGCCAATCAGAACCGGACCAGAACCGGACCAGGACTACTTCATCGGTCAGTCTGAGTGCTGCTTTGTGGCCCAGGGAGTCTCTCGAGTGGGGAGGCACTGCCAGAGCTCACCCGAAATGTTTTCATCCAGATACTTCTGGATTATTTGGACTCGATCAGGACCATTATGTGGTTTTGTGCTGGCTCTCCAAAGGTCCAGTTCTCTCTAAAACATCTGGTGCTCAGCGGCTGCAAGGAGAGGATCAGAACCAGACCAGAACCTGACCAAGGCTGGGGAGTCCCCATATAAAATTTTGCAGTAGCTACTGTACAGTACATACACGTATGTTGTTAACATGATGTAGGTTTAAGAGTTTAGAACATTACAAGAGTGTGACGTTTCTAAAACCTTAAAATACATACATGCATTAATACCAATATAAATACAGTGTTCCTACATCGTGATTTTTCCACTTACTGCGGGGGTGTCCGGAACGTAACCCTTGCGATAATCAAGGGACAATAAATAATAAAAATAATTATAAATTAATAAATAAAGAATTATAAGTGATTCTGAAGCTCGATGAAAAACAACTGCTAAAAGTCATTTCTCTGTGATGATGTGATGAACTGAAACATGTAGACGCTGCTAAAGTTAAATTCATTTTTTGACATTCAGAACGATATAAAAGTGTAATTTGGTAGGATGGTGCTATGATTGCTGAAGATATGTGGATGTGTCAGATTGGTTCAGAGTCCTGCCTCTTCTAAAGCCTTCATTACCTTCTTCTAGCCTGAGACAAAGTTATTAAACTAACAGAGTGAACCCAGCTGATAAAAACTACTTTTTCTTTCCATCTCTGTGCGTTTCTCTCTTGCATCACAGCCGCTTCCACAGATCTCCTGTGGCTGTCCAGTGATTCAAGACTGATGAGGTTTGCTCAAAGGTGTATGACACTGAACACAGCTTTAATGCACCCAGCAGCAAATTTTTTGCCATCGACCCCAGTTCCCTGCAATAAGGACAGGACCATCAATCAGGCTGAGATAGCCGACACCAGACACGGGCTGATGAAGTACGGGACTTTGGAGCTAATGACAAATGGATCTCTCTCAGATATGGTCACAGTATACTATGGCAGCCCGCTGAGAACACTTGACCTTTAACAACATCCTCAGCTACTTTTTGCCAGCACTGTGCACGAAAATAAAGCAAATATGCAGGCTGTTAAAAAAAACGTGTGGTTGTGAGAACTCGAGGGCGGCCGTGGCGTAGTGGTAATGGCAGTCGTCTCCCGATCGGAAAGTTGGCGGTTCGACTCCCGGGACCCGCACCATGTGTCGTTGTGTCCTTGGGCAAGACACTTAACCCTGAGTTGCTCCCGGTAGGACTGGAAAGCACCTTGCATGGTAGTCTGCCGCCACCGGTTTATGAATGTGTGTAGCATTCAATATATGTGTAGCACTTTGAGATTTTCAGTAATGAAAAGTGCGTTATAAATTGAATTAATTATTATTATTATTATTATAACTCCAAGATTCAGCCTCGTCACAGTCAGAACTGCTGCTGACTGGTCCAGCCCTCCTCTTTTCTCACACCAAAGCTCTGGGAGTGACCTTCAGCAGGCCTGCTAGTCCTGCTAATTGGGGTCTCTACAGAGCAGCTATTCCCCCCCCACACACACACACACACACTACACTGGAGGCTGGACTGTGGGGGCAGAGGGGGCGAGAGATAGCAAGACTTTGTGTTTTATACTCAGTGGTAAACACACAAAATACAGTAGAACATGAGAAGTCCAGCATGGAAAATTAAACCACACAGCAGGAAGACAGAATTATTTTAAAATACAATGGTAAAACCCATTAAAACCACATCACAAGTTCTAGTCAACCTAGATGAGTACAAGTGGACCCACAAACTCAGAAAAGTTATAACAACTATAATTATATACAGTACTACTATAATGTTAAAATACATATACGTATACCGTATTTTCCTGAATATAGGTCGCGGCTTTTTATCATTTTTGCATGCCCTGCGACCTATATTCAGGTGCGACCTATTTATGGCTTTTTATAAAATAAGCTGATTTGTAATCATTTATTAACAAAAATTAAACTGAGACACACTCTTACAATAATGTCAGCTAACAAATATATTTTTAGGTGTTTATCCTGCTAAAATTATTCATTTATTAAAGAAAAGTTCAGCTCAGACACATATTTGCTATAATTTTTATCAAACAAATAATTGTTTTTAAGTGTTAATCTTCTTAAAAGCCTTGCTGTGCGCTCCTGTGGCAGACATTTGCAGCAGAGCTAAACACGGTCCACATTTTGACGTAGGTGCGACCTATACATGGATTTTTCCAATTCTTTGGCAGTAATTGGACAGTGCGACCTATATTCAGGTGCGACCTATATTCCAGAAAATACGGTAAATGATATAATTTAGATAACGGATCTGTAATAATCCACAGTGGATTTCCACTTTAACATAATATAAAATATGTGACTAATCAGCTGAGGTCTTTTGAAGTGAGTTTCTGTAGAGTGGTCTTGAACAAAAAATATCTTACCTGTTGTAGAGCTTGTTGCACAATCTCATTAAAAAAAAAACAGAGCTTCATTTTGACAGAACTGAGCTGGACTAAGTGGATCACTGGCATGACAAAACACCTCCAGTCTCCAAAATGTCAAAGCAGTTCATGCCAGCACCATTTTATTAACATTTACAACACCGTTAATGTTGACATGTTCATGTTTTAAGATGTCTGGTCATTTGGAAATGCAGACAGCAGCAGCTAGCTGAAACACTTCTGGTACAGCCTGGAGGCACATCCTGCAGGAATTTTGTAGTCTTTTTGCTGGAACTATCAGGTAATGTAAAGGTCTACAAAATAAAACTTGTATATACAGTACAGCTAAAACTTTTCAGATGAGTTGTTTTTAAAATAGTCGTTAACCACTTTGGCTTAGGTTGTGCTCAGCTCAGTCAGTAGCTCATCGATCCAGTCAGAATTTAACTTTTTCTCCTAACTGAGGTCGTTCAAAGAGCTATCTGCAACAGGTAAGTCTGGAGTTGAAGATCCTCCACACACCTTACCTTGGTGGTAATGCACTATAAAGTAGTTTGCTAACCACCAATAAACACCAGAAGAAGAAAAAAACAAAGCCATATGTAAAGGTTTTAAATAAACATGGTGACAAAAGTAAGGCAGACTGCAAATTATGCTCATCAAAGTTCAGAGTTCACTAACAGGAACATGTCTACTGTCTCACTGAGCAGAAAACCACTTAAAAATCAAAGCCACAGTCGTGTAAAATATTACTAGACTCCATAACCAGAAGCCAGAAGTTGAAGCCCATTACAGCATCTCTACAAGATTATCCCACAACTTTTAAATTAACATCATAACTAGCCTGGTTAAAACCAGACCCTTGTCCTTCACTTCGCTTCGTACTAGGGTCTGGACTTTCTCCATAGAGAACCGATTCTTGCTGGAGGCGTGGCCTCAGCTGAGGTTACCCAATCGTTAACGTTTGGCCGTGACGCATGTTGCAGCTCCACGCAACATACGTCACGTTAGCCTGTCCAGTCCAGTTAGCCTGGCGAGGTCCAGGCTAACTATTCAGATAAATAGCTCAGAAACCACTCGGTGGATATTTTTTCTGCTACCAGTGTGTAATTATATGTCTTTAATTTACTGACTGTTGGCCTAGATGAAACATTTGAGATAAAATTCGATTTTTTATAATTTATTTTCGTAGCGCACCCGAGGCTGTTTGGAAAATGTCAAACCGAAACAATTTAAATCCAGCAGATTTGACCATTTCGTGAATTGATTTAGGAACTGTTAAGCTCAGGAACACTTCTGATATAACGTCAGCTAAGAAATATATTTTTTCTCAGCAAAGAAATAATAGTTTTTTACCTTGTTTTCTTGAAAATTCCTTCGTGGCGGCAGCCATTTTAACTGACGACGTCAGTCGACGTCGTTCAAAACTCCGCCTTCTGTTCTCTGATTGGTCCGGTCAAAAATCTACCGGAGAAATCCTTGTCTATGGGAGAAGTCCCAGACCCTAGTACGAAGCGAAGTGAAGGACAAGGGTCTGGTTTTAACCAGGCTACATAATAACAGGCTCTGGGTTAAAAAAATAAATACATAAATAATTAAAAATACAAAAACATCTCAGATCATGTTTTCAGATTCTGAAGTTATTTCACGAGGTTCTGGTCAAATATTAATTTTTTACATAGGTTTACCTGTAATTAGTAATTACATGTTTTAACATTAGTCATGTTACACGAGTAACGAGTAACATGTTACACGAGTAACATGACCAGTGCACAGGCTCTGGTTACAAAAGCAGTACCAGTACACAGTAGCTCTGTAAACTGGATCTTGCACCAAGTCCCAGCAAGAAACTATGGGGGCATTTGTATTATAAAATATGATCTGGGTGCAAACTTCTTTAACAATCTCATTGCTCACCAGTGGTAGCTTTTTGGAAAAGACTTGGCTCCATTTGAGAAGATAACACTAAAAACACGCCCCTCTAATTTTCAAACACACTTTCAAAGTAACTGTAAAAAGTGTGAAATAATTTATTAGTTTGCACTCAATATTGGCAAGTTCTCAAATGTAAGTATTTGTACTTGGTTTAAAAAAAAAAAGTGCAATCACTGCATCCCTACAGGTAAAATAATTGTACTAAACCTTTACACAGAGCCTGGAATATCCCTTTAAGCTTTTCGTAAAGACATTTTATCTCTTTCGTTAACAATAAATAAAACCCTAAAACTTTTTCACGCCTGAGACGCTGCAACTAAAAGCCTGAAAATAAACACTTATGTTTAAAAACACAATAAAAAAGTCTTTTCAGCTCCTGCTTGCTGTTAGAAAATTAATAGCAGCGTGTTTGGCAGAGGTGGTGTAAAGAATAGGAAGCTTTGTTGCCCTGACATTATGATACAAAGGATTATCTTCGCCCAAAACAACCAAAGACTGTGCGCTAAAACAGCCGAAGAGCAAATTAATAAAGTCTTTTAGTCCACAATATTTTAGCTACTGAGCTCCAATTATTACACAAACTAAAGCTTCTAATGGAATAATTATATTTTAACTACCGTATTTTCCAGACTATAAGTCTCACCTTTTTGCCTAATTTGCATGCCCTGTGACTTATAGAGAGGTGAGACTTGTTTATGGATTTTTTCCCATATTTTAGACCAATTTTTGGCTCAGATATGACCGTTTTTCCATTTTGGCAAAAATTGTGCAGTACCACTTTCGGCCGCTAGGGGTGCAGTACCACCTTTGTCCGCTAGGGTACACCAACCGTTCCCACCTAATACATAGTTCCCATGTGACGTCACATCTGTGGGTTGTCCTGTTTGACCCTCCCACTTGTAGGTTTACTTGCAGTTTGAGCGCATTCAAATGGATGTCCATTTTTCACGTTGTTTTTTTTGTTAATTTCTAATTAATTGCAATGGTTACTTCGTGTTGTGTCAGTCAGTGTTCCAGTCGGGTAGACGTTTGGGCAACGCGCAGGTTTCACTTCATCAAAAAAAAAGTAAACGGGAAGGATTTATCTCATCGGAGAAACTGGACAACAGCCCCTCCTGCTCTGAGTCTGGCTTTGATCTGCTCTGGAAGACGTCGTACTTTTGGCCGGTAAACAAAATATTCTACATAAATCATTTTGTGAAACTATGTCAGAACAATGTTAGAGTACAACTGTCTGTGTGTTAGAGCTGGGTTTTTTTTTTTTTCATTATTTAGCAAACCGTCTTGCATGCTGTTAGCTTAGCATCTCGCTAACGCGACAATGGCCTCCTCTGCTCCTCACGGTCCACCAGACCGTCCCAGTTGGAGAAGGAGGACGGGAGCCAAGTCGTGCGGGCGACGCGTCGGTCCCATGGGACGTGGACGTGCCTCCGCGGCCGCCTCAGTGGATGCACGCCGTCCGACCTGAGCTCCGGCGAGCCACGCTCCAGATGCTAACAACATGCTAACTTCCAACACGGTAAGACTCAAAGTGCTGGTTGGTTCTGGTCCGTGTTCAGCTTGGACTTTGTTGGCTGTGTGTTATTTTAGTTAAACCTTTTTTAGCTGGTTAGATCTGATTGAGACAGTTTACACATCTTTTTTGGATTTAAAGCTGTAAAGCCGGTGTGCTGTGAAGCCGGTCTGCGCTCGCTCCTTGTATTAATTAAATAATTAATGATATCGGAGTAACTACTTTGTGACAAGTTGTCTGATTCGTCTGCCATGATTTCTTTCTCAAACTCATTTAACTCGACCACTGCCAGTTTGCTCTTGTTCCATGGTGAAGCTTTGGTAGCTCGTGTTATTGTCCGTATAATTTGCTCTGCTAGTTCGCCATCTTGCCTTCTTCTGCCTACAGATGTGGTGCGAAAACCGGTTTGCACAATACTGGGGGCGTGTCTGGGAACTATGTATTTGTTTTTTACTATTAGCTTTAATAATAAAATTTGATCAAAATGGTGGTGTCCATCAGAGGCACGCAGTCATGGAACACTGCCAGCCCATAACAGGAATTGTGGCACCTACTCCAGCTTTAAAAATACTTTGAAACATTGGTTGAAAACTAACTGGAGGTGCACTCATATGTATATTATGGATAATTTTGTTATCCTTATTTTAACTTCATTTTGTTTGTGTAGTACATAGGTAATGTTTATGTGATGCTTCTTGTTCTTACCTGCCTTAGGACAATAAATGAAAACTAGCTGTTGCGCTAACTCCGTCATATTTACATTGATGCTTACTGCTGACATGTTCTTATTATGCAATGTTCTAAAAATAAATAAATAAACCTACATATAAAAACATGTTCTGGTGTTCCTTGTTCATACTTATTTCTACATATTTTTTATTATCTCCTCTGAATTGATTCTTATTAATAGGTAGTTTTATATCATAAATAATGTAAAAATTGAGTCGAACTGCTTGTATGTGTGTCACAGACATACTTAGAAAATTAAGACGATTCTGATTTTAAAATGATCAATAGCATGTTACATTTTCTGCTTTTGTATTTCCCTTCCACCTAAAAACATCAGAACCTTCGAGTGGAGAGGTTGTGGCCAGAGGTCAACAATCGTGTGAACTATCCACTTAAACGGGCTCTGGTGCACCTGCTGGACCAAGAGGTTGTGAATATGGAGGACAACCTCACTAGATTCTGCATCTCAAATCTGACATGTCAAGTAAGCCAAATTGGACTTGACAGAGTGGTGCGTTCATGGAATGCACACAAGATCCCAGGTATGCTTAACCGAGTATTTACACTTTAGAAATATTAACTAGTTGTTTCCATTCCCAATCTAACCAATGCTGTTTGACTCCATGTCTTAGGTCGTGGAATACCCAATGAACTTGCTGCTGGTGGCTGTCCATCTAAAGTCTCTGAGGAGCTTCTTCCTTGTGCTTCTGTTGTGGCAAACCTGTATGAGCAACACTTGGGATCTTCACTGACTTGGGAGTCCACATTCGGAGCTGATCCGTTTTCATCTGAAGAGGGCAGATGCCATGCAGAGCAAAGTTTTGCAGAAAACTACCCTGACATCTCTCTTCTTTTTAATCATGTGGTAAACAATGATGATACTCCTTTCCAAGATGCTTTAATCTGCCTAATGAATGTGACTGCAAGATATGTCTGAAAAAATAAACACCTTTTTTATGTTCTTAGCCCATGGTGTTCTTGAGTAATTTTGTATGCTTTTTTAATTATTGAAAAACCTGGATGTTATTCATATATTTCAAAGCTGCCATGCCTCTAAGTGGTCAGATGAATAATTTGGCAAAATTGTATTGCTTTGAACCATTTTATTTAACCTTTCTAGGCTTACAAAGGCATATAAAAAATTACAAAAGCTTCCTGCATTTTAGGTTGACTTTGAATTAGTCTGAAGTTGAGCTTAAAACTCGACAGCATAGCAACATAAACAAGTCCTAATTTCCAATGTTTCCATTTGGATAACAGTAAGAGAATATAACAAAAATAGTGCAAATATTAGGTACTCTCTTTCAGCACTGAAATATTTAGGAAAAATAAGAACACAATGAAGATGCATAAACGTTTTCAAAAGTCAAAAGTGCTTTGAGTGCATCAATAAAAAACATTAGAGGAACAAAACAAAGAACAGCATGAGCACAATACTGTACACTTTTACAGTATGCTATCCAGTGCAGCCAGTGCATCAGACAATCCAGTGAGTCTTTGTGTATGGTTGTCAAAATCATCCGCTCGGCATTTTGGGCAAAATAGAGAATTTTGCTGCCACTGTTCGATGCAGATCCTGCAGCCAACAATGCTATGGCAACAGGATGAAACCATGGGCTCAACCACTGGACCTGCAAATTTAATTCAGAAAATGTATTTTTTTAATACAGTAATTGCATACGTAGTTATATTATTTATAGCTTTTTCATGAACATTGGTACACGAGTCGCACTGACTTCTGCCAGCAAAAGACAAAACTTTTTATTTACCCTTGCAGATGACACAGGCAAAGGCATCTTTCACAGCTGCTGCTTCAGCCTCTGTCAAGGACACTGTTGTTCTTCGGTTGGAACTTGCCAGGTTTGCCAGCTCTTTAATTGTAGTTGACACGTCCCGGAGACCCTGTGCTGCTAGGACCACCTCTTCAATTGTATCAAACACTGCATCTAGACTGCAAACACTGCATCTGCATCATCACTGAGAATTTTCACCAGCATACTGCATCTAGACCATTATCATCTCGCCGACTGAAAAACAGGCAAATATATACATGTTACAACCTACTTGGTCTCAGCAATACAGTAGTAAAAATGTAATTATTGTAACCTGTTGTGTAGTCCTGTTGACTGTGTCATATCTCAAACCCAGCATTCAAAATGCAATAATTCCACAATTGCAACTTCCAATGATCTGTCAAACTAATCCATACATTATAATTGAGCAAAGTCTATAAGTTAATGTAATCATAGTGATCATACCAGACATTCTAGAGACATGAATGGCCTATATTGGCATCAGTTCTAACAAAAAAGATCCTCTTCAGGTAAGGAGAATATTCATATTATGCCATCGTGATGACTGACAAATCAAGTTTGCATACCTCAACCTTCTTTTTTTGCTTCCTTGTAACTGCTGAAAATCTCCTTCCTTAACAGCACAGACTTTTCTTGCATTCTGTTTCCAAAATGCTGATCCTTAAAAGAAAATAGTTTACATTTTTCAGAAATGAACTGTAAAAAAGGTAGTTTTGTTTAAACAAGAGTGGTTTAAATACTCATTTTTATTTATTTACCTCTGGTTCCCTCTGTATCCAAAATCTGTTTTCCCTGACCATCAGTAAGGATGAACGAGTCTTCTTGTTCAAGAGCATCATTTACTTTACTTGTGATGCCCATGACAGTTGCCTCAAATTCTGAGAATCGAACTGTCAGGGTTTTGCTCGTTTCCAATCTGCCCTCCACAAGATCAGCAATGAAGATGGTCCTGGAGATGAAAATAGTGTTTTAATTCACTGTAATAGATGCACTCTCATATTAGCCTGATACCTATGTGTTAAATCATTTGATCACCTTTGGAATGTCTTTGCCATGGGTGTTCTTGGAGAAGGCCTTGCAGCTGAACCCGCAGCAGCACTGGGTGGTCGGCGGAAGGAGAAGTGGGTAGGGTTCAATGGTGTAGTAGGCACACTGGATGGCTCCGCCACTGCGTCGCTCTCTCCATGCACTTCATAATGCCCCCTTACCATGAGGTCAATAGTGCTGAAGCGACCATCATTTCCAGGAAATATGGCAACATTGGAATCATCTGTGATATAGACACTGGAGCCATGAACCTTTGTAAAAGGAATGGTATTTATTATAATGTGATTTATAATGCACTTTACATCAAATAAATGACTAAAAATTAACTCAAGTAAACGACCACAAATGTACAGATAAAAACAACGTCAAAATCTTTAAAACCTAAAACAACCAAGCCCCCCCTCCCCCCAAAAAATTAAGTAGAATTAATCAAAAAAATTAAAGCTACTGCAGAGAGTAAATATAACAAAACACTAAATAATACTATGAATTATTAAGCTAATATAGCAGGTATTGAAAATGTAGGCTAAGCTACCTTTTGTGGTTAAAAGTACAATTCAGTTTCACAAAAAAGTTTCTTTAACACAATTTATACCTGGAAAATCCTGCTGATTTTTTCAGTTGTCATGTCCTCCTCTTTTAGAGTGACACGCTTTGATTCTTGAAATAATACATAACTTTCCATGGCAGGTTGTGGCAGGCAGGTCCCAAACGTGCTAATTTGTTTCGTCCTCTTCTGTTTCTTCTTCTTCTTTTAGGGATTTTTGGCAGTTCGCATAACGCTTAGGTGTTCATTACCGCCACCAACTGGAGTGTAGACAAGTTATTTTTCTGCACGAAACTTCCGGGTCACGTAAAGCCGTCAAATTAAATATTAAAATCAAATTCTGTTCAAGTGCCCGATTTTCCATTTCGTGTTTTTGATCTTAGCATAAAAACGAAATATGAAAAACCAGTCCGTTTTTCGTTTTTGGTTTAAAAAATTAAAACGAAAAACAAAAAAACCAGTCACTTTTTCATTATTTGATTTTTGATTGGCAATTAAAAATAGAAAGAACGAATGATACACGGATTGTGTATGGTTCGTTCTTTCGTTATTCCGTTTCAAAATAAAAACCAAATAACCAAACAAGCTTTGGTTATTTGGTTTTTTCGTTTTAAAACGAAATTACAAAAACGGTTGTGATGTAATGGCACTATTTTATGTGGAAGGATACACCAGAACCAGTGGGATGACGAATGTCTCGCGAGAGCTACGAGACGGGGCTTCGAGACGAGAACGTGGAGACGAACGCACACGGTCCTGTGGTCTGTATTATAGTTAGTGTTATGTTCGACAATAAAGAGATAAAAAGCAATACCGGCGACATCCTTGACTCAGCATAACACTACATGGTGTCAGAAGACGTGAAGAAGACGTTCGAAGATGGCGAAATTCCCACCTCCAGAAGCCTTTGACTTTTCACGTCCGGAGCAGTGGCCGGAATGGCGGCAGCGATTTCAGCGCTACCGTGTAGCCGCGAAGCTCAACAAAGAGGACGGCGAAGTCCAGGTCTGTACTTTGCTGTATTCACTCGGGAAGGAAGCGGAGCAAGTGTTTAAGACGTTCACGTTCACCGAAGAGGAAGATGAAGAGGACTATGAGATAGTTTTAAACAAACTAGACAACTATTTTGTCCCCAAAGTGAACACAATACATGAAAGAGCTCGTTTTCATCAGCGTACTCAAAAGTCGGGTGAGACGGCGGAGGAATACATAAGAACACTCCACGAGTTAGCAAACACGTGTGATTTTGGCCGTGCTAAAGAAGAAAATATCCGTGACAGATTGGTCATAGGAATATTAGACAAAGAGATGTCTGAGAAGCTACAAATGATGCCTGATTTAACCCTCAATAAAGCAGTGGAGCTCGTGAGACAGTCAGAGCAGGTGAAAAAGCATGTGAGCGAGCAAGGAGCAGCTAGTGCATGCACTAACCTCAGTGAAGTGGCTTTCAAGCGCCAGCCGCACAGAGACAAGCAGAGACACAGCGAAAGTCATGCAGACAAAACACAAAGCACAGGACAGAAACACTACCAAAAGACTAATAAGACTTACAAATGCACCAGATGTGGTCGTGTACATCCAAAGAACGATAATTGTCCAGCCAGAA
>JBBPBX010034968.1:0-32317 GCA_038048925.1 Garcialebias charrua
ACATATGTAAATTGGAAACTAACAAATAAAGTCTAGTTGTTCTGTATTGAACACCTTTTTTGATTTTATCATGTCCTGGACGACTGAGAATCTTCACCAGCATATTACTAGAAAACCTTTCTTTTTTTTTATATAGGGCACGACTGACAAGTGGAGCCCATCCTGATGTTGGAGATCAGTTAGGGAGAGGGGAAACCCTTCCAATAGACATCTCCTAGGCAAAACATAAACACCAAGGGGTACCCTTGTGAATGTTGTTACTGTTTGTTTTGGGACAAAGCAACCAAAGCCTTAGGCTCTCAGCCAGTTCCCTTCAGAGGCTAGGCTGAAAGTTGCCATAACCCTGGACGTGGGTGTAGAAGCTGCCCACGTGCCTGAGTCAGCAGGTCCCTGTGAGAGGCAATTGCCATGGTATCCCTGATAACATTGAGATCAACTCCGGGAACCACGTTTTCTGTGGCCATCTGGGGGCTATGAGAATCAGGGAGAGGGCTCCCTGGCGTACCCGTTCCAATGTCGCCCCGATCAGAGGGACAGGTGGAAAGGCATAGTAGAGCACCCCTGCTGGCCAATCATGTGCCAGAGCATCCATACCCAATGGTGCGTCTGCTTCCCTCAAGGAGAAGTAGAGGTCACAGTGTGAGCTAGCCCTGCAAGCGAACAGGTCCACAGAGGCTCTCCCAAATCGTGACCAGACCTGTTCCACAATCCGTGGGTTCAGGCTCCATTCTGATGCCAAAAGAGGTCCTCTTGAGAGGGCGTCTGCTCCATAATTTAGATCACCAGGGACATGAGTCGCCCTAAGTGACAAGATTCTTGGAGCACACCATGTGAGCATCCTCTGCGCCAGTCCGAGGAGGGCCCGGGACCTTGTCCCTCCCTCTCTGTTGATGAAGGACACTGTGGTCCTGTTATCTGATTTCACCAGGATATGTTGTCCAGCAACCAGACCTTTATTGAAGAAGTATTTTAATGACAGGAATACGGCCAGCAACTCCAAGAAGTTGATATGTAATCTTGATTCCTGTTCATTCCAAAGGCAGCGGGCGTTCTGATTTCTACAGATCGCCCCCCATCCTGTTTTTGAGGTGTCCGTCGTGATGACTACACGAGATGACACCCTTCCCAGTGAGACCCCTTCCGTGAAAACGGACAAATGTCTCCAAGGTTCCAGGGCCTTCAGGCACTCTGAATCTATCCTAACCTTTCCTGCTTGATTAGGCAGGGCGGGTTGTGTCCGTCTGTTTAGCCATACTTGTATGGGCCGCATTTTCAGTAATGCGTGTGGCAACAAAACGAACTGTATGTTGGCATAGTTAAATCCATATCATTCATTAACCAATGTTAATACAAAACCTTTTTGGCTGGGAGTGTTCAGAACCAAACAATATCTCAACTAATGACAACAGTAATGACTAAACAACAAGGAAACAACGTTTCACTGCTTCGACACACTCTTGTCGTCAGATTCCAAAGTGCAACACACAAGAAAAACAGGTCTCAACTTTATAACCGAGGTCAAATTAAATCTCGTGGATTTAAACGGTCGTTAAGGTTAGTTTTTTGTTGTGGGTTTTAGGCTTAGCGTTTCTAAGTTCAAATTGGACAATGCGACGTATAGGGTGGAAAATACGGTAGTTTAAACCTGATTAGTTTATTTACTAACTTGTGTTTGGGCGACCTTATTATCCCATGAAGTCTGTGAGTTTGCGAGATTGTTGTCTTTTGTGGAGTCATTTAAATCTTTGTCTTGGACATGTACATGACCTAACATCACCCCCCTGTGGTTATGGGGGACCACGAACACAGGTGAGGACGTCCGTCCATGGGCACAAGTTAGGATGCCATTGTTTAGATGAAAGGATTTTAGGGGGGGTTTTGTCAGCCCATGGTCTGTGGGGGGGTTCTGGTTCTGTTCAGTCCAGTTCACGCACAGACTCCAGTCCTGTACAAAGCTTTGTTGACCGCCGTGTCAAAGTGCCTTAAAAGCTATTATTAACATCAACAAGATTGCTGTGCTGGTATTTTACATGTTAGAGCAGGTCAAAAAAGCATATTACTGTTAGAACGTGTCGGATAGTGGTTTGTGAAACCCGAATTCTGCTCCTTTAAAGTGGACCGGAACCGACCTTGAACGCGGCTCCGAGAGAGTCTGTGTTGTGTTACTGTTGACGTGCTGGTTACTGAGCATAGCTAAGTTGTGCCTGTTTTAAATGTGATTGCCACGTTTCAGAATTTTGGAAAGTTAATTTGAAGCGTTTGAGTTGTGAAAGAGTCTATAAAGTTGTGTTGAGTGGTGTCAAGCTAGCGCTAGAGGCTACGTGTCTACGTGTCTACGTGTCATTAAAGGCTACGTGTCTACCTGTCATTTCCGATAAAACGGAAATGACGACAAAGTGGGCTGGTTGCAACGGCGTGCGTCCCCACATGTCTACTTCATCTGGTGGTCCGTACGGGCCACCAGATGAAGTAGACATGAGGGTAATCACCATATTGTGTCTTTAAACACATACAGTGCCACCCAGATGTAAAGGATTTTAGGAGGTCAATATTAATACTGACCTCTTTACCTTAATTAATTTACTTATTCAGATTGAATAGTAATTTCACGGATTCTTTTCTTTTTCTGTTTACCCAATATTTCTGTGATCTTTATGATGGATAAGTAAAACAGAAGCCATAGAGTGACAATGGAAACGTTAACTTAGTTTGGTATGCCAAAGACACTACCATTTATTTAAAATAAATCAACTAAAATTAACATCATTACACTTGATTGACATGATTTCACTTTCTTGCAATTTAATACGTAAGCACATTTAAATTGTAACAACAGACATAAATACAGGATGTCATTATACTTAGTCTGTGGTTTTTAGCTTAAATACAGTTTCCAGCTTAAATTGAGAGGAAAAGAAATAGGAGGAATAAAAGAGGTTAGAGAGATTTAACAAGGAAGTTTATCTTGCATTTATAAAACCAGATGACACTCTTCCATACGCGAGATATCATCACACCTCCAGTAAGCAAACAGCTGCTCCTTTACCTTAAGACGTCCGCCTCGGTTCTGGTAAAGAGCTGTGATCAGCCTTGGACTGACGAGTCGTCGGTCCCGCAAGTCCAAGCTGGACTCCACACGTGTTTACCTTGTCAGTGTCGGTGATATTTGCTTTCGTCGGCAGAAGCCGTGGCAGTCGTGGTTTTTTGGCTCAAGATAACTTATTCCAGAAAGGAATTTAATTCAAAGTTCTGAGCTTGTACGCTCGGTTCGAAGTGGACTCATAACAGCATGTTATTAGTCCTTAACTGGATGACGTGTCCTTAGCGTGTGACTGACGTCCATCCAGCTCTTTGGGACGACCTCAATGTCTTGAAGTTCCCAGCAAAACTCAACATTCCAGCAAAAGCTTAGAACCTTTAGTAGAAGATCTGAGATGAGAGAGACTTGTCTCTTCCCCATTGGTCCGAAAAGAACCAGTCGAGCAGTTCCCTTGTTATCACGATTCAAGGTGAAATCAGAGCAGAGAGAAGTTGTTTAGGAAAAGTGTCTCAGTGAGAAGACTTTCAGACGCTAGTGAGAATTTTAGCTGAAACTCAACAAAAACAACTTCTGAGAAAGGCAGTTTGACATATTATCTGAACTTTGACACCTTTTCATTTGTAGAAATGACACAGTGATGTTTCACATTACAGAATAACAGCATAAAAGCACACATCATGAAAATGACAAAATGTTATTCTTTTGATTACATTAGAATAAAATTAAAGAAGCCAATAGTCTCTTTTGGTGACTATGTTCTCAGATTACAACTAATGGAATAATTTGTAGTAAATGTCTTGCTTTACTGAGAGGTCAGTAAAGGTCATCTCTGGAACAGTTCAAAAATACAAAGGTGTATCAGAGCGGGCACGGTCATGCCCACTACACTACATAAAAAAAGATGCTCTAAAACCAAGAGTATATTTATTTAACCACATTTTAAATGGCCTGCTTCTCATTGTGTTACAAACTCATTGCACTGATGCATGCACGCCATTGTTAAGAACACACTTACGTCTACAATTTTCAAACTGCTAGCTTATTAAAAAGTTAAATATGATGTTGCATAAATTATCAAAACTAATGGATATTGCCCATTTCATAGAGTCTGGCAATGTCAATCTCCTGGTCACTCCAACAAGAGCACATATATTTCAAAAGGAGATTGTCACTATTATGTTAGTATAAAAAAAAAGAAAGAAAACATTCTCTAGAACCACGTAATACTTTGTTATTCAGTTACACACATTAAAAAAAGGATAAACCCACACACACACTGTTTGTGTTGTGTGTGTAAGTGAAAGTGAAAAGAGCCCAGCAAAGCAGATGGGTGTAGCAGCTGTACTGCCAAGGCTATTTCATGACTCGATACCCAACAATAAATCCCTGCTAAATGCAAAAATGAACACCTTCAAACTGTTCCGGAGAGGCCTTCACACTCTCTTCCTGGTATTATTTTACAATAGAAAACAATTCTGAGGCATCTCATATCTATCAGTGTATTGATTCTGTCTGACTGCGGGAACAACTTTATAAACAGCTATATTTTGAATCTATTTATCTGAGAACTTCATACCGTTAGATAAAGTGAGCAACATGAGTTTTGTGATAGTTCTGCAAAGTGTGCAAACATCATTGCAATGATTTGATACCTTTAGTTTCATATTTAAAAACAGCATCCTCTTGTTATGCAGAAACCTGGATAACTGAGGAGGATCTGGTCAACGTGTTCCCATGCTCCACTGAGTTATCTTCTTATGGTGTGGACATAATGGCAGAAGAATGAACTGATTTGCCAACTTTTTTTTTTTTTTTTTTGCTTTTGCCTCTCACAGAGAGAAAAAAAGCTTAAAGAAGAAGAAGACAATGTAAACCAGAGCAATGTGCAAGTGATTACCAGTAAACAATTATTTAGTTATTTATGCATGTGAGATTTAATGTTTGTGATCCAATTACAGTATTGTATGGTACAGCTCACAGGGATCTCTGTCATGATAAACCAAATTTAATATTTGATAACATTTTCGTGTTCCACCCTCAGTCTTGTAGACAGTGGTAGAAACCATGCTAATGTCTTATCACACAATTAGGCATGTTTGAGATGCCTTAAATAAATTAAATTTTAGTGCAAGTTATACAAATACAATGGTTTGGCATTGGTCTACATTGCCAACAGGCACCACGCTATACACATTTTATTACCTGGTTAGTTGCACAATAAAATACCTGTTTGGCAGATATACAATTTCAGGTTAACAACAAAGGTGAGCATTCCTTAAAAAAATAATCTTACATCCCACAGCTTCAGTGATATATGATTTCACTATAAGGATCATGCATTGATGTAAAATATTAAATCCAGCTTTGAGTCTAATCCACTGAGGTTGAGCTGCTCTATTATACAACCACAGCATTTGTAATATGTAGTAATTTGCTTAAGGAAACCTATTGTCCCTGACTTGGAACTGAATCAGTGTAAATAAAAAAATTAAAAAAATCCTAAATATAACATGCAAAGTTACATTTAGTTGATAGAAATTTCCTGCACAGAACCACAAGCAAATGTTTGGAAAGTGCATCAGTTAACACTCAACCACGTCTTCATAACTTATGTAACCTCAAGCAATATTGACTTTTCTTCTCAGATACAAGTGAATGTAACCTTGAATTTGATCTGCTGGTGAGTCACATTAGCCTGTGGGGACAGAAGACCAGCTCCACCGAGCCAAGACACGCTGGGTCAAGCTTCGTAACTGTCCCATCCTATTTCTCGTTCTCACTTTGTCTCCTCTCAACATGTTGTGTCAGTTAGAAACTCCTTTTTTATTCAACATTGAACTGTCACTTTCTTCTCCTTTTACACTTCTTGCATTCCATTTAAAACACTTTTTTTAATGACATCCATCTACTTTATTGTGTGTCAAAAGACAAGATGACCAGGAGAAAAAAAATGCTGGAAGTTAAAACAGAAGTTTGGATGAGGAGCTACGGGTAATTTAAAAAAAAATAGAGTATCAGTAAGCAATGACAATAAATTAGTGTGCAGGATAGCAGGAATTGTCCAAGCTTGCATAATGCAAACATTTAAATATTTGGGGATTTCCCTCTGCTACGATCAGTTTTGCTGGGTGATTGTCTCAGAAATTATTGCGATAAACAATAATATACTTTGAAATTTGATAATAATTGTAATTATTGTCTAATTTATGAAGAAATGCTGGTTAATTTGTTTTGCATGTAGTACCCTTTTTGACCACCAGATAGCAGTTGAAGACTGTTTGAATCGAAGGATGGCTAGTGAGGGAGCGAGCAGCGAGTCTCTTTAAGAAAAATGGGAGGGAGGCCTCTTGACATGGGCTGTCTCTCCTTCCTTTATTTGGTTCTCAAAATGGCAGATGCTTGGTGTAGTTTGAGCTTTTTAGCATGGCATTTTTTGCACAAAGCTTTTAATGCAAATAAAAAATAAAATCTGTCAACGCATTTTCAGTTTCTTTTTGCAGAGGAAAACAACTTTTTAGACGAAGACACAAGTTTAAACCATTTTATTTCATTTTACATTTTCTTGTTGGATGTAACTGGGACCCTGTGTACATAATTTCGTTCCACCACATGTACCACATGTGGTGCGAATGACAATAAAGATTCTCTGACTCTGACTGACTCTGAATTTTGGAGCTGAGACAAGACAGATGTTTTTTCCAGAGGTTGACCTGTTAGCTTAGCTCGTAGCTTGGCATCTCAGCTTAGCTGCTTTTAATGATCCAAAAATGAGAATTTGATGGTTAAAATTGATTTTAAAGAGAAAAGAGAAAGGTTGGGGTCAATGAAGAGCACCGGATTTGAAATTTTTGTCATCCAGTGTCTTCAGTAACAAGAGAGAGACATGAAGAAACGATAAAGCTGATAAATGAAAATGAGGTTGATAATTGTCATTTATCATGCGAGTAATTGATTAGTTGTTTATCGTGGCAGGCCTACTTCTATGACCTGTTTTTTTGGCTGCTCCCTTCTTCCAGGGTTGGCACAGCGAGCAAACTCGCATGAAAGATTTGGCAATTGTTTTACACCGGATGCCCTTTTTGATGCAACCTGGCCTCGAACCCACAACCTCAAGTTTACAAGACCACGGCACTGACAACCAAGCTACCACAGCCCCCCACAAAGTAAATACCTCACTAAGTTAGATGATTTATATGAAAATAACGGGTATTTAGCAACACATGGAAGGATTTTTGAATGAACCCAATGTAATAATAAAATAGCTGATTTATTGTCGCTGTGAATGCCTTCAGGAACTTTTCACTAAAACCACATGGTCAAAGATTTTAATTAAAGTGAACAGGCACAAGTTACCATCAATCATATTTCACAGCTTAGGTCAATAGCTTGCTGCTTAGTCATTTGATTTTTTTTTTTCTGCTGGGCTTTCTAAAGAGGGTCTCTAGATTCTCTGAACACCTACAATTATGTAAGCAAGGTTGGCCCACACCATGCAGTCCATAATTATTCAGGTAAGAGACACAGTAAGGCAACTCTGCAGACAATAATTCAGTTGTATTTGTCTGAAGTCTGAATGATTTTATAGTCATAGTTTGTGTTGGAAACATTTGATTTGATTTGAGCATGCATCAGAGTATTGATTTATTTTTATTTTCAACAACCAAAATCTCCCCACATTCTTTTTCTTATTTCATAGTTGATGTTTTTACACAAAACCTGTAGATCTTTCCTTTCTAATATAGTTTCAGCTATGTCTATAGTACATGTAAACATTAAATCTATCAACACAATTCTAAATATATGCTCACACATTGTTAGTGTACTAATATTGAGATTTTTTATTAATATCAATATAATAGTCATTGTTTTGAGATTTTAGTATTGGTACAAAACTAAAATTGCATCCGCTGAACTCATGTGGGCTTGCAACATAACTCTAACTATAGTTTTGCATTTCAAAAGATAAGATATTAGATATGATTCAATTAATAAAACAATGTGAGAATTTTCTAATGCTATATGCTGGCAGCTATGAGTATATTAATGTATATATAAAATGAATAAAAATAAAAAATACTAAAACAGTGTACTTTTCTTTTGCAAACTACACGTTCATTTATTTATTTATTGGTGATTTCATTACTCTTAAATAAATATCACTGTAATGATGTAACACTAAGAATTTTACATGCTAATAAATGGATAGCACATCATTTTAATTAACTTGTTTATATTTTACTGATAATGTTTGATGTTTGTGGAAATATTTGTGTGAACTGTAATTTTTCAGTGAGATTATTTGACTAAATTTTAATGAAACCTCATATCATGACCTCAGGTCGAGTGGTGGCACAGAAGTTGAGAAAGTGAGCCTGTGGTCAGAAGTTCATGGGTTCAACCCCCCATACTGACAACGTCAAAATGTGGGTGGGAAAGGTGAAACCCCCACACCTGCCTCTACCCTTATTTGCCCCACTCTGGGCCCTTGAGCAAGGCCCTTAACCCCCGCCATCTGCTCAACCGGGCGCTCTCTGCTCCACACAGAGGGCCGTGGTAGCTCAGTGGTCTGTGGTTGCATCAGGAAGGACATCCGGTGTAAAAACAATCACCAAGTCTTTGTGTGACTTAGTTTGCTGTGGCAACCCCTGAAGAAGGGAGCAGCCGAAAGAAATATATATATAAATATATATATTTGTGCTCGCTAATTAGCCTTTCAATAATGCATTGTTTTTTGTCTATGTATTAATTTGTTTTATTATATACAATTCTGTGCATTTTATTAGAATGTTCATCTTGTTTTTATATGTTTGACTTTTATTGTAAAGGTCTATTTTCATCTACCTGTTTTAGTTCTAAACCTTTAGCTTTGTTTGCATATAAAAGTGCCTCATAAAGAAACAAAAAGTTGAGTATGTTCATACTTGTGCACCTCCTAATTATGTATTTTCCTATGTAGGTTGTACACAATTGTTAACATGTAAAGACGATGAAAGTGAGAAAAAAAAAAGATGACTATCTTAACAGAAGGAAATAAGTGCAAAGGACATTGTGTACCCAGAGGGAGCATAGGTCAGAGGGTGTGAGGGAAGGAGAAAATAAAGAAAATAGGAAATGACCCCCAAAAAATATGAGAAACTTTTTTTGTTTAGTGATGTCAAGGGAGGGACAAGTCTTTGTAGGTTTCACTGTAGAACAGGAAAACTATTAATCTGTCAGCACGGAAGGAGGGGTGAGGTAAAAAATGGTGGACGCAAAGAGAAAGCAGAAGGAATGCATGGACTGAAGATGGATCGTCTCCACAAAGCGAACTGAGCAACATGTGTAACACAAAGGAAAACCGGAAGCAAGAGGAAAGGAGGGATGAAAGATGAGAAAGTGATGTCAAATATGAAGTCATGAAGTCCTGAGAGGTTAAAATGAAACAAAGATGGGGAGAAGCAAGGCCTCACTGACCAGAGCGAGGTTTGCAAACATCAATCTGCACGTAAAACTTCACCCCGAGGAGCAACAGATCACTCGATTTGAAAAGAGAAAGGAGGATTTCAAGCGTAAGAAGGGTGGAGGAGATAAGATGGGGAATACAAGAAGGAACCACAAAAAACTAAAAAGCCAGATGTGATCGAGTCTGTTAGTTGAAATTATGAAAAAATAGCTAAGACATAAAAAAGTATAATGTTATTTTCAACAAGATAATTCCCAAACACCATTTTGCTCAAATCTTTTCCGAAGCTGAATGATGATGCATTTTCCAGGTCAGGTCTTTGCTGTATAATTATCTTTTTTTATTATTTTCCTATGTTTTAAACAAACACTGAACTTGCTGTCATAGCCAAGTAAAAGTATTGTGAAAAGCAACCACATTCCAAGGAAAAAGCTTTAAAAAACCTTCGGAAAACCACAACAAACACATGCGTGTGTTGCCATGTTTCCGTGTTGACGTCAGGATGTTTTCATCAGCATGGCATCCCCTTTTCCATTAAGTGAGTAAACTCTTCATCCGGACAACACACCTATAAACAGGCTCTAAAGTTCTTCTATAAAATGTGTTTTTGCCTTTGTCGTGCAATAAAATAAATTAAAAGAGAAATGGCTTTTCAAATGAATTCTCAGCAGATCTACAAAGTAAAAGCTTTCTTATTACTGTGTTGTTTTTTATTCAGACTAAGGTCAAAGTGATATAGCCAATAAGACGCATATATACAGCTATTTATCTTACTCTTTTTCCATTTAACATTACAAGGGAGCTGCACATTCTGCATTAAAATCATCAAATTAAATCAGTTACAATATTTTATAAGTCCATGGGTGATCATGGATAGCTGAGCCCATCCTTCCTGTCACGACTGTCTTAGACATTGCCACTCCTTCAGTAAAAAAAAAAAAAAAAGGCAGAACATCAGTTTCACATCTCAATCATGACTGATTTATAATGGTTTGTCTCTCTGGAGGAGTTCACACCTGCAAGTATAATCCTTTCAGTGTGTCCTCTCTGTGTTCACATAATGTGTAGTGTGTTTTCCACAACTGAGTAGGAGTTTCAGTGTGTGAAAAGCTCCAGAATTAACTTATTGAGTATTTTCTAAGCCTCTGCTACTTTCTTGTTCGTTCTCTTTCTCGTAGATGATTCACATAAGGATACGGTACTTACAAAAGGAGAAAAAGGAAAAGAAGAAAAAAGACGTGATTGAGCAAGCAACTTTTTTTGTGTGTGTGCATGAATCAGGCTGATGATAGAAGCTGCTGCTTTTCTGGAGTTTCAGTGCACAAGTGGTTCACTTGGTGGAACTTGATTGGGCTCCATTCACTCTGCACAGTCAATCTTCAAGCTACAGGGGAAAATACTCGGCATCAGTTTTCCAAAAAGCCTGCAATGCATGGCAGACTGGGCGACACTTAAAGACATAAATGAGTGGTGAAAAATGAATACATGTACCCATTAAGTATAAATTGTTATAGTATATATAAAGTGTATATTGTTTTTGATTTTGTACATCTACCTTGTGGTGTTTTGCTAGTTTTTGATACTTTGCATTTCACTTTGTATTTCTCTCTTATGTTTTTCTGTTGTTTAAGGAAATTCTACCATTGCTGTTCATCATTCTTTAGTTTGTAGCAGGTCGTTTTTGTAAATGAGCCCTCGAGGCTCAATGAGATTTACCTGACTAAATAAAGGTTGCATGAATGAATGAATAAATGGGAACAAAGAATGTGTTCGAATGTACCGATAGGTATCTGTGGGATACAATGTGCTGATTATTGAATGGGAAAAAAAAGAAGGAATGTAGTTTTGTTGTACCTTTAATTATTTATTTGGAATTCATTATTTGTTTGTAACTGGTCCATATAATATAAGCTATTTTTAGAAACTAACAACAAACAATCATTCAAGTTTAAGTTTTATTAGTTTCGTTGGGAAATTCACTTTTGACAAAATGTAACTTAAGGTCCACTGACATGACTTTTTTTTTTACTATTCATCAAATTGCTCAAAATATATATATTGTATCATTTAAATATGTTCGTTTTGCAAACAAAATGATAAATCACTTTAATTTTGCTTTAAAAGTGATTTTGAACTTCAAGCTGTGTTTAAAAATGGGAAATCCGATTACACGCGAACGCACCATCTGTGACGTAGTGTGCAGAGTGAGAGGCAGAGCTCTGGGCTTGTCACGGTGCGTGGGTGTGCGCATGTCGACATGAAGGCAAGTCTGATACAGCATCAGACCTAAATTAGATCCTGTTGTTTCTTGTTCCATCACCCAAACTATTTTCTTCTTCCCAAAATGAAGACAAATAGCTCAAATCTTCACATAGATTGCTAAATTTGTCGGGTTTTAAAATGTCCGCTATTAAAGAGACCAGAGCCCTCTGCCTCACACTCTGCACACTACGTCACAGATGGTGCGTTCGCGTGTAATCGGATTTCCCATGATTAAACACGGCTTGAAGTTCAAAATCACTTTTAAAGCAAAATTAAAGTGATTTATCATTTTGTTTGCAAAAACGAACATATTTAAATGATAAAAAATATATATATTTTGAGCAATTTGATGAATAGTAGAAAAATCATGTCAGTGGACCTTTAAATTATAACTAAAATGGCATGTTTTTATTTTTTTGTGAAAAAGAAAAAAAATCTTAAAAGGTCTGAAAGTCAAAAAAATAAAATAAAAATTGTATCAAACCCATCATCCAACTGAGTTGCTTAAAATGTCTTCACAGTTTAACGCTATTTTAGTCGACTGTTTGTTGTACAAAAAAGGTGGAGCTCATTTTTTTCTCCCTACAACGGACCAATCTGAGCTGATATAATAAAATAATATAAAATAAATAAAATAATTTATACTGTAAAACCAGAAATGGGGCAGATGTGGAGGATTTTTTTTTTGCAAATTAGAGCAGAAGGAATAAGTTAAAACAATGTAAATTATAGTGATTACTATTTTTCCTTTTACTGAACATTTCCTTAAAACGAATAAATACATGAATAAATAAACAAATAAGAATAGAATATAATAGAATATATCTTTATTGGCATATTTTTACCGGGGTACAAAACATTGCGATTGGCGCGCGCACCATCCTAAGAGGGACGTACGCACGGAAAGCCGCAGCAGACCTTAATCCGCGCCGCCAGACAATCAGATATGGAAAAAAAGGAACATTACAGTGGGATAATCATTGGTATTCAAAAAATAATCTATCACATTTTGTCTTAGGACATTCTATGATAAAGTCAAAAAACTCTACCAGCTCAAGCACAGATAAGACAAAAGACATGTTGCATTTTGGTGGCGGTGCAGGGAGATAAGTCTGTGAGCAATCATTTCAGATAAGCACAGTCTGCAGATGGGCTCAGCCGGCTCCATCTGAGTGCACACAGAGACCTCTGGGGGGAGGGGGGCGACAGTTATTCCAACAGCTTCAGACTCCAGGAGAGGTTTGCAGTCAGCCTTTTTTCAAGGTTGCTTGGGTCCCGATTAGATTAGTTGCTTTATTTATTTTCAGGGCAGGCTACAGTGTACTCTGACTGCAGCCTTGAGTCCAGGTGCTGTCTGAGTCCAATTTCGTCCGAATTATGTGAGCTTTCATTCAATCCGAGCTACAGGTCCCCGTCTCCCGCCTGATGAAGCCCGCTCGGCTGTAAACGAGTCCCAAAACGCACCGCAGGTCTGCGGTCGTCCACCACTGTTCCCATCGTGCGATTCAGCTCAAACAACAGCTGGTTCATTGAGGTCACAGCTCGGATCAAAGAATCATTCTGAGCAGGAAGTTTCGCCGGTGCGTTGATCGCCGCGGAAGTCTTCCTCAGTTTCCAGTAGCAGAATCTTCCGCCTAAGCCAAAGAGCAACGCACCTGCTACCATAAGTCCAATTATCCACGGATCTTCTACGTCATCGACTGAAAGAACGGTCAGGCACATCAATTTCCACTCGCCCCACGAGTCCATAATGTAACCCACCGCGTGCGTGTCGAGGGGGCAATCACTGGTCCGGAGCGTTTCGTGGAAAAAAAAAAAAAACGATAGAGGAGACAGCCCACGCAATTAAATCCATTTTCCAAATTGCTTCGAGTGAGCACTGAAGAGTTGCAGACGAGACAAAAATGCAAAAGCAGGGAGGAGGAAAACTTTAGCGCAGGAGAGGAGCAGAGAGTGACCTGCTTCGCCAAGAGCCGGAAGTAAAAAAAACAAACATATTCAATTAAATACAGTTCATTTAAATAGTGCCAAGTCACAACAGAAGTCACCTCAGGGCACTGAACAAAAAAATGAATATATAAAATATAAATTAATAAGATGATTTATCTGATGAGCAGACTGCTTTGAATTTAACTCCATCACATAACTCTCATCTTGAGCAAGCATGAAGGCGACAGTGGAAAGGAAAAACTTCCTCATGAGGAAGAAACCTTTAGCAGAACCAGGTTCAAGACAAGCGGTCATCTGCTTCGACCAGCTGGGTTTGAGAGGAACAGATACACAATGGCAGTTCAAGAATCACATGTTAAGATAGAAATATTATCAAATGAAAACTATTAAGTTGTAACAATTAATTTAAGGAAATTAGGTCAATTTGGTCACTTTGTCCTCCAGTAGTCTATGGCAGCAAAACAAGCCAAACCTAACTATAAGATTTATCAAAAAAAGACACTCTTAAAACTGGACAATGTGTCAGCCTCATGGACAGAAACTAGAAGTTGGTTCCACAAGAGAGGAGCCTGATAAATGAAATATCTGCCTCCCATTCTGCTTTTGGAAACTCTAGGAAACACAAGTAAACCTGCAGTCTGAGAGTGAAGTGTTCTGTTAGAAAAATATGGAACAATAAGATTTCTATTATAAGATGGAGCTAGGTTGTTGAGAGCTTTGTATATTGGGAGTAATTTTTTGAATTCTATTCTGGATTTGACAGTGAGCCAATGGAGAGAAAATAAATTGCACATACTCCTACTAAGTTTAGTTGAGTAAATAAATAAATCTGCAGATGGTGTTCATATAGGCTTCTTAAATAATAAGTTAACAAGAAACCTTCAGGTAATAGTATAATAATAATAAGTTGGAGTATTTCCGTCTTTCTCTGTGCCTTGGCGTTTCCTGGATCCTGTTGACAGCTGCCTGCTGCCTGTCACCGGCCTGGGCGCGGGCGTTCGCCCCCACCGCTCCTGCTTCTCTCGTCTCCACCGGCGCGGAGTGAACCTGCAGAGCCTGAAGACGCTGCCCCGGCTGAAGACGCTGCCCTGGGTCCTAGCGCCCGTCAGTTTACAGGCTGCAGTTACTGCCAGAATTGGCCTGGTGAACGCCAGGTCTGTAACAAACAAAACCTTCATCCTGCGGGACTTTTTCACTTCCCATCATTTGGATTTATTCTGCATCACAGAGACCTGGGTCGAGGCTGATGACTCCAGTGTTTTTGTTGAACTTTTACCAGACGGCTGCTCTTATCTGAGCTCCCCTCGGATGTCAGGCCGTGGAGGAGGAACAGCAGTGGTTTATAAAAACAGTTTTAAATGCAAGCAGTGCACTGCACCACCTTCTTTCTCCAGCTTTGAGGTGACTTTATTTGAGGTGGGTCGCTCACACCCCGTGCTGTGCGCTATTATCTACAGAGCCCCCAAATATAATAAGGATTTTTTGAATGACTTTTCTGATTTCCTGACTGGAATAATGATAAACCACGATGCAGTCCTTATTGTTGGGGATTTTAACATACATGTATGCTGTCCAGAGAAACCACTGGTGAAGGACTTTCTGAGCCTCACTGACTCTTTTAACCTGGTTCAGTGGGTGGCTGGTCCCACGCATGAACATGGACACACATTGGACCTGGTTCTCTCTCACGGCTTGTCTGTGACCGACCTGGAACTTTATGATAATGTTATTTCTGACCATAGGCCTGTTTTATTTGATGTTGGTTTGTCCTGTGCTCCAGTTAAAAACTACGTTCCTGCCCAGCGACGTAGAGTTTTTAAACCTTCCACTGCTTGTCAGTTCTCTGCTGCCTTTGAACAGCTCTGTGCTCCATCTGACTCTGCTGCTGACACCGATCAGCTGAGCTCCTGGTTTGACGCCTCCTGTCAAACCATTTTGGACTCTGTGGCACCATTTAAACTGGTGCAACCTAAAGCCAGATCTGAACCCTGGTTCAATGAAAAAACTCTTGCAGCCAGACAGGAGTGCCGCAGAGCTGAACGGAGATGGAAAAAGGATAAACTAGAGGTTTCATTTCACATTTTAAAGGACTGTCAACGTCAGTACCAGATCATTGTTAAAGAGGCCAAAAAACAATATTTGTCAGACATTATCACGTCCAATCACAACAACCTGCGTGTCCTTTTTGAAACTATTGACTCTGTCCTGAAGGCCCCACAACCTGTCTGCCATGAAGCCTCAACTGAACTCTGTAATGACTTCCTGCAGTTTTTTATAAATAAGGTTGTTACCACAAGGGCCCTTATTTCAGCCCCTGCTTTTGACCCCTCCTGCTTGGTCCCCTGCCTGGCTGTGTTCGATAGATTTGAACCAGTGACTCTGACCCTTTTAGAGGATGTGGTTGGCCATATTAAGCCATCAGGTTCCCCTCGTGACCTTGTCCCCCCTCGTCTGTTAAAAGAGGTTTTTTCCAGCATCAGGCAGGTGATCCTTGCTGTTATCAATAGCAGTCTGTCCTCAGGTGTTGTGCCAATAAGTTTTAAACATGCGGTGGTGCAGCCCCTGCTTAAAAAGCCCAGCCTAGACCAATCTGTCTTGGCTAATTTTAGGCCCATCTCCAAGCTGCCTTTTATTTCAAAAATTTTAGAAAAAATTGTGTATTCACAGGTGAAATGTTTTCTGGACGAGCACAACATAATGGAGGTTTTTCAGTCTGGCTTCAAAACTCGCCACAGCACAGAATCAGCTCTAGTCAGAGTTTTTAATGATATTCTTATGGCCAATGATTCTGGTGAACATGTGGTTCTTGTCTTGCTCGACCTAACCGCTGCCTTTGACACAGTGGACCATAACGTTTTAATATCACGTTTACAGCACCAAGTGGGTATCTGTGGTACTGCACTGAGCTGGTTTAGGTCCTATCTGGCAGACAGAACCATGTCTGTGAACATAGCTGGTTCTGAATCCTCCACTGCTCCTCTGTGTTTTGGGGTTCCACAGGGCTCCATTTTAGGTCCCCTGCTTTTCTCCCTTTACCTACTTCCATTGGGATCAATCCTCAGAAAGCATGGGATATTTTTTCATTGTTACGCCGATGATAGTCAGATCTATATGCCACTAAAAAAGAAAGATGCCTCCTCAATCAGGCCACTTCTGTTGTGTCTTGAAGACATCAAAGCTTGGATGTCTTTAAACTTTTTAAATTTTAATGAAAAGAAAACAGAAGTGATGGTGTTTGGTCCTAGTGGCTCTTGTGAACCTTGCCCTGTTGATCTGGGCCCTCTGGCACCACATGTAAAGAAAACAGTTTCTAACTTGGGTTTTAAAATGGACAGTGATTTTAAATTAGATTCCCAGATTGGAGCGGTGGTCAAGACCAGTTTTTATCACCTCAGACAGCTGGCTAAGGTAAAGTCCATCCTTACACAGCAGCAGCTGGAAACAGTAATCCATGCCTTCATCACCTCTCGGCTGGATTACTGTAACGCTCTTTACCTTGGAGTCAGCCAGTCCTCCCTCAGACGTCTCCAGTTGGTCCAGAACGCTGCTGCTCGCCTTCTAACTGGAGTTCATAAGAGGGAGCACATCACCCCCACTCTGGCTTCACTCCACTGGCTGCCTGTTCATTTTAGAGTTCATTTTAAGATACTTTTATTTGTTTTTAAAAGTTTAAATGGTCTTGCTCCATCCTACCTCTCTGAGCTGCTTCACCCATACTCTCCTGCTCGGTGCCTCAGATCAGCTGATCAGCTGCTTCTGGAGGTGCCGAGGTCCAAACGGAGGCTCAGAGGAGACAGAGCTTTTTCTGTTGCTGCTCCAAAACTGTGGAACGATCTCCCTCTTCCCGTCAGACAAGCTCCTTCACTGTCCAGTTTTAAAACTCTTTTAAAAACACATTTTTACTCACTGGCTTTTAGCACAGACTGATTTTGTTCTGCACTGTTTTATTGTTTTTATTGATCTTAATGTTTTAACAACTGTTTTATTTTTATGTGTTTAAATGTTCTTGATTTTATGTACAGCACTTTGTTGCAGCTGTGGTTGTTTTAAAGGGCTCTATAAATAAAGTATTATTATTATTATTATTATTTAAGCTAATGTTAGCTTACCACTTCAGCTAACTTGAGCTAAAGTTAGGTTACCACTTCGGTTAACATGTCCTACCATTAAATAAAATATTAATAAATGTCACATTTTTGTCATCTGTGTGTGTTCCCATACTTGACAGACGAAATTGGTCTCTGCATTTAACCCAACCACCACCAGGTGGTGCAGTGAGCAGCCGTAGTCAGCGCCCGGGGAGCTGGGGAAATAGATACGCACTCATAGACACCCCAAGGTGTGCCGTGGCCGGGGTTCGAACCTGTGTCCTTCGGATCCCAAGTCCGATTCCCCTGCCACTACACTATCTTGGCCCCTTAACTCACTACATCTGTTCATTTGAGTTAATGTTAGCTTACTACTTTAGCTAATTTGTGCTACTGCTAGCTTACTAATTTAGTCAACTTGAGCTAAAGTGAGCCTATTGCTTTAGCTAACTTATGCTTATGCTAACATATCAGACCATCCAACTTGATTTTTGGAGGGCCGAGAAGGTGTAGGGACAGGGCAGCCGTCTCGGGACCCGAAGGTCCTGAGTTCGATCCCCAGTCATTACACATCTCATGGCATCTCTGAGCAGGACACCCCATCCCCAGTTTCTCCTCGGGACGCCTCCAAAGGTTGCCCACTGCTCCGCCTGGTGGTGGCTGGGTTAAATGCAGAGAGCCAATTTCGCCATTGTATGGGAACGTACAATGATAATACATACACATTATTATTTTTAGCATTAGCTATCCACTAACTCAAGCTGTTAACTAATCACTTAATCTCATTCATGCTAATGCTAGCTTATCTCTTTAGCCTTCTTGAGCTAACATTGAGGTGTCACTTTAACTTACTTGACTCATGTTAGCCCACTGCTATAGCAAATTTGATACTGCTAGCTTAGCACTTCAGTTACCGTACTTTTAGCTTAAAGTAGCTTACCACTTCAGCCAACTTATAGTAATGTTAGCTTATCATGTCAGCTAAGTCGGTCTCAAATTAGCTTACCACTTAAGCTACCTCAAATAATAAAAATGGAAAATCAGAACTTTTGAAAAAAGAAATTTGAAAATAAAATAATAAAACTGATTTCATAGGGCCCTACATGAAACCTGTCCTTTGGTGATGAAGGACGTTGAGTTAAAAACTGCTCAGGTTGTGTTTTACTTTTGATGTTCTTTCAAACAGCTGCCCAAAAAAAACATCCAACAGCAGCTCTTTCAGAGCGTTAAAATCAATCCACTCCCAGTGATTGCAAACAATGAGGATCCAAAATAAAAAGAGGTGGCAGACACAAAGATTAATTAAAAAAAGAAAAGCTGGACAATGGGCACATGGATTGTTTCATTAGAAGCCAGTTGTGTGGCTGCAAAAATGCCAAGAAAATATGCATGAGGGTCCGGGGATGGACAGCGCTTAAGATAAAACAGTCGAAAAACGTGCAACAGACAAAACCAGGCAATGTGGAACGGAGGAGGCCTCTAATGAAGCCAGCTGGTCCTGGTCCAGACACGTTTTGAAAAATAAACACAAACCGAGTAAGACTCGCTGCAGATGAGACCTGCAGTAAAACCGAACTACGTCCACACCGACGAATTAGTCTTTCCTCTCATCAGTGATGTCGTCTCTTTCTCTTCGCTTGTGAAACTTTGTTCAGTCACATTCTGACGGTCATGAGCACTCGTTTGACTCGTTTTGAAGCGAAAACTTAACGCGCTTTGGAGACTAGCTTAGCTTTTAGCCTGCTACCGCTAACGCCTGCTGCTGGAGTGAGCGCTGCGTAACAACGACGTCACCACGCACGTTTTGTGTCACAGCTTTTTCTGTCCGGGCGGGTTGTTGAAGCAGCCGCTCCAACCCGAACAGAAACAGAAAAACGTCAGTGAAACGTTGTAAAATCCTATCGAAATATCGAAAATATGCTTAAACTTCATATCATCGTTATTGAATAAAAGTATATCGCGATATTTATCGTTATTGAATTATCGTCCAGCACTATGTTTACATTTATTAATACTGTTTACATTTATTACTACAGTTTACATTCACTGTTTACATTTATTACTACTGTTTACATTCATTACTACTGTTTACATTTATTACTACTGTTTACATTTACACTACTTTTTATATCTACACTACTGCTGATATATATATTTTTTTTACTAGCCTTATTGCATATGCCACTTTACCTCTATACCAATATCAACTACCTCATACATATACTGTGTACATAAACTTCATATGCTGCTTTGTCACTCTATTACAAATGTCAATGCCAGAACTTTCATTTTATTTTATAGATATACTTTTTACACTTTTATACTACTATGCAAAAAACTCAGGACAGTATTACACTTTTGTTATTTCATTTTATGCTTATGTTTATTAAATGTTTAGTGTTTTAGTGTTGGTGTAACTTTTCATACTTTCATACTACTACTATGCAAAAACTACTATGCAAAAACTCAGGACAGTATTACACTTTTATTATTTCATTTTATGCTTATGTTTATTAAATGTTTTAGTGTTTTAGTGTTTAAATGTTTACTGTTGCACCGAGGGACAGAGAGAAATGCAATTTCAATCCTGTGTATGTCCTTTACATATTGCAGTTTTGACAATAAAGTTGACTTTGACTGTTCATCCACCTGTCTCTGCTCATGTCAACAGCACCAGCATTCCCTGGTCTCCTCACTGAACTGCCCCTCCTCCTCCATGGTTCAGCAACATCAGGACCACAGCTGCACCTGACCTGCTTCTCTGGAGTCACATGCATCCTCTGTAACATCCTTTCAATAAAAGTAAGGAGGACATGTTGTTGTCTGTTTTTTATTTATCTTTTTATTACATGTTACATCAGCTTAATCTCTTTATCCACCTGTCTCTGCTCATGTCAACAGCACCAGCATCCCCTGGTCTCCTCACTGAACTGTCCATCCTCCTCCATGGTTGACCAGTATCATCAGGACCACAGCTGCACCTGACCAGCCTTTCAGGACTCACATGCCCCCCTACTCCAGGGTAGAGCAGCTCCCCTCATGCAGGGTTGAGCAGCAGCACCACCCAATAAGCCTGTCTATCTCCTCTTCAATAAAAGTAAGGGCATTTTCTTTTCTACGCTGTTTCTGTGCTGATTCTACGTTTTTATAGTTCCTGGACTGTACATTACGGTACTGTTTTTATACTGTTTTATTTATTTATTATTAAACGTACTGTGCAGTACTAGCCTGGTTAAAACCACACCCTGTCCTTCACTTCGCTTCAGACTAGGGTCTGGCATTCTTCCCATTGAAAACGATTTCTCCTGGAGATTTTTGAATGGACCAATCAGAGAACAGAAGGCGGAGTTTTGTTAGTTTAGCCTGGCGAGCAGGGGCGCCGTATGGGGGGTAAAAGTTGGTACGATTCCAGGGGCCCTTGACAAACAGGGGCCCTCAGATTGGCCTTTTTTATTTTTATTTTTTTCATGGTGTGGTTGGCCCCTGATAATAATACATTAATGGTAGTAGCTTTGTTTTTACTTGTTCTAACAGTAAAACTTAAATATTATCTTTCCCAGACCAAAAAGCAAACATCGTCATATTTAACAAACACCCCTCTGTATCTGCATGAAATGGTATGTTCCTTAGCTCACTTGACGCTGCTGTGCTGGTGTTACTTTGCAGTCAGAGGATGACAGAGTAACAACAAACATGCTGCCCAGAAAAATCGTAAAATCAGGCTGTCAAAATAGGAAAGAGAAATAAGAAAAGGAAGACAGACAAAGGAAAGGGTGTCGATTTGTAACAGTTTTTCCCCAAGAGAGGTGGGTAGAGATGTGCGTGATATCAACCTGTTCGCTAGCTTAGCCTCCATTTCACGATGGCATATTATGCCATCAGTTTGAGTGTGCAGTATGTTACCACTGATTTGAGAGCAGATATATGAACTAACAATAATTTGAAGCGTGTTTGCGTTCAGAACACATGCGCACGCCACGCTTGCTCGTCGTGTCTCTGACAGCAGCGGGGGCTCCTCGTTTTTTTTTTTTGCTCCCTCCCTCTCTTCTCTGTCTGTCATCGCGGCTCTGAGCTCGCAACCCAAGTTATGAACCACACGTCACCATCCAACCACAGACAGGTCTTTTTCATTAAAATTACTGAACCAAGAGGCGGAAGTGACAAAATCTTAGATTTATTAACTCAACAAAAGATAATAAGATACACATGTTTTTATTTTGTAGACCAGATTAGAATATTTAGTTAAGCATACAAATATGCTTACTGTCATTGTGTTTTAGGTAATGCCATTATGCAGTATTCCAGGTAGAAAAACAAGAAAAGTTTAACTTTTTTTATTATTATTATTATAGGCAATATTTCTTAATTACATATAAGATGTATTATTTGTTGGGTTTGATTCTATTTGTAGATATTCAAATTAATTTACTAGATAGTCCGTCTTCTTTACAGACATTTTGTTGTATTGCTTAGTAGAATTTGAATATCTACAAATAATACCAAAACCAACAAGTAATATAATTTAGAAATGTTGCCTAAAATGCACATTGACAATAAGCATATTTGTATGCTTAACTAAATATTCTTGGGCTACAAATGTTTAAGTTATATATTATATTTTGTTGATTTAATATATCTAAGATTTTGTCACTTCCGCCTCTTGGTTCAGTACTTTGATTTGCAAGACATGCTTTGATTGAATGAAAACAACCTGGCTGTGATTGGCTGGTGATGTGCTTCATTTACATATAACTTGGGTTGAACATGCAGAGACAGAGCCACGAGCAAGCAGAGGGAGATGAGCAAGCGTGTGTGTGATTTGAATGCACATGCTTCAAATTATTGTTCATTTATATTGATATCTGCTGTTAAATCAGTGTTACTCAAGCTGGTGGCACAAATGTAACGACATATTTCACCAGCATTTAATCAATGAAAGAAAATGTTTACCAAGATATTCATATATACATATAACTTATCCCTGTACTATTCACCACACTTAACAACAGATGAGTCAGAATCAGCAGCAGCCCAAACTCCAGTGGAACTCCTCCTCCCTGTCCCTGTGAAAAAGGTGAGCAACACTGTTCAATGACATGTAAGGTAACTGCAGAGCATACATGGCAACCCCTTGGGACATTTACCTGTATAGTGACTGTCAAAAATCTGTAATTGTAATTTTCACCAACAACTCTGTATTGGGGGTGGGGGGCTGTCTGCGGGGGAGATACAGCACAAACCAGGCAGAAAGGAGGTCGGGGAGAGAACTTATTTCTAACGGCAGAACGATTTGTAGAACGATTGGAGCACTATCATCACAAAATATGCACATATCACAGTTACTTCATTAAACAATAATATTAACAATGACATATAAAGACAGACTGGGTGTAGAGTTGAAGAATGTTGTAGGGATACAGCACTCTCATGTCCGTATGGGATATGGGCCTCTCCACATCTCTCTGAAACTCTCAGTGTTACACCTTCTTGAAACTCTCAAGGAGTTTCTCAAGGACAAGTGGACTCTATATTGGTTAACAATTATTATGAATTAATGGACACTAATTAATCAGATTGAACTTTCTCTTTAATGTGTGTTAATTCAGAATTGATCAAACAGTATTTTTGTCATTTCAATGATGATTTTACCAAGCTGGTATATTTTAAATATGACAAAGTTAAGAGAACATCTCAGAGTGATCATGCTTTGAACTGTCTGCTCTAGGCAGAATAAGTGTCGAAAGTTGAAGGAACAATCCTTCGTATTTGTTTGAACTGTTTTTGTTTCAAAGGAAAAGTGCTAGACATAGCTTGCTTTCGGTCTCCCGTCCTTTCTAAAAACAATGAATCAGTTCTCAAAACAAAGTACGGACTTGTGCACATGCACCTGCATCTTCTCACGTATGTTTTCTATGTTTTGTCTACCCTATCATCTGTCACTCAAACTCACTCATTTGCAAAGTCACACCCTCTCTAGGGGTGCAACAACCAATCAGCAGGAAGTATGTGACTAAGTCACACCCCCTTCTTAAGGGGCACTTCCTGCATTTTGGGTTAGAGTTTGGAGGAGAACGAAGAGTCAACCTGCTCTCCTCTCTGAAAGCTGGAGACGTCCCGGTCAGGTGTCAACGACCCACGTCTCAGCGGGGATCATAGTAAAGCCTTACTTTGATCCATTCACTCTCCTTTCTGGAAGAATTTGTTTTCTAAAGTTTTATTTTGAAAGTCAGTCTGTGCGCTCGACCGTTGGTCCCTGCCGAGGGAGGCGAGTTCCTCGTATCGTGAATCAGCACACTCACGCTGAAGTCCAACTGGACGGCCACTGGACAAACCCATCCACGTGTGTGTCCACAAACTTCTCCACTCTTGTCTCCAAGAGACGAACCTCCAACAGGTAAAGAGCCGTGGTGTGTTTGAACGTGCGGGAGCCCAGCAATCTGCTCGTGTGGGGGAAACGGTGTCACCTAGTCTGGTTCAAAGTAAACAACTTTAGCTTAACTTAGCTCCAGAACTCCTTCCTCCTATTTCTTATTTTTCATAAGCTATTAATCTGTCAAGTAATGTGCCAACAGTTAAGTTTTAATTGTCTGTTTGTTTTAATTTGAATTCTTGTCAACGTAGTTATTAAATCAGAGCTAATATCGATACAAATGTTTAATGTAATTCTTGTGATAGTTTCAATAAAAGGTCTATTTTTTGGTAGACCAACATAAATTGAAGTCTAAGTGTGAAATTACATTTCTGGCTAATCACATCGTTAGATTTGTTGATTTATTCTGAAAAAGTTGAGACCCCGTGAACTTGGTGGCAAGTTTGTGCAGATAAAAGTCTGCTCATACCTGCACGTCTAAACTATAGGTAAGTCAGTAAACTGACTAATAACTCCTATATTGTTACAATATCCTAACTGGGCCTTCCTGAAAGCAGAGAAGAAACCCAAACAGGACTCCAGCCAGCCATCAGGTGAAAAGAAGGAACCCAGACCCAGACCAGTGGTCATTCCGTATGTTGCGGGAGTTTCAGAGACATTGAGACGTTTATTTTCTAAACACAACGTCCCAGTGGCTTTTAAACCCCAAAATACATTACGGCAAAGACTGGTTCATCCCAAAGATCCAGTCCCCCGGCACAAACAGTGTAATATTGTGTATGCTGTTTAGTGTCAGGAGGGCTGTGATCAGTCTTAAGGCTCGGATATAGTCGCGCTTTGATCCGCAAGCTGGAGCGCGCGTGCTGCGCACGCACTGTGCTGCGCACGCACTGTGCCGTGCGGCTTCATGCGTTTATAGTGTAGCACGGCAGCGCATGGCAAAGTGCTGTTCTTTTACTGACCAGCAGGTGGCAGTACCCTCTAAAACCTGTGCATATGTTGCAAGAAAGGGTGTAGAAGAAGAAATCTACCGTAGAAGAAGAACTGTTTGAAATCACACAACAAAAACAAATGGCTTTCCGCTCGCTCGGGGAATTTAATACATTTGAATCACATAAAAAACATTCCTCCATGCGTCGCGACGCCGTTTCCACGACCACAGCGGCGCAGACAGCTGCAGGCTCTGGCGTGAAGGCTGTCAGTGAGGTCCTTACCCGACCTGTCAATCAATTTGGCGCGCGCTAGGCTTGCTGAGCTTCAAAATCTGGGAGGTGCACGACCACGCGCGAAACCAACGCGCTGGCCAAAGCGCGGGAGGGGGGACTTCACGATTGCGTCACTTTGGCCGCATGCTCTCTCGCGCCCTATGCAACGCGTCAACCATATCCCAGGCTTTACATTGGGGAAACTAAACAGCCACTGGCCAAACGGATGGCCCAGCACAGAAGATCAACATCATCAGGTCAGGACTGCAGTCTCTACACTCATCTCCAGGCCAGCGGTCACTCGTTCAGGGATGAAGATGTTCACATCCTTGATAGAGAGGAACGATGGTTTGAAAGAGGAGTAAAGGAGGCCATCTTTTTGAAAAGAAACTGTCCATCATTAAACGGGTGGAGGCCTCCGGGTTCAACTGTCCCCCCTCTTAAGGCCACTGCATAGCTCTGCGTATGTCCATACGCAGCTGTACGCACGTACTACGCAGAGGCACATGCGTATCCCCGCAGGGCATGTACGCGCAAAGCTAAATTTTTACGACCGCGTACGCAAATGCGGTGTCACACAATAAACTGCCCGGCACCAGACTGTTTTGTATGCGACACAAATGTATTAAATTCCTCTTCTTCATCCCTGATCTGGCCTTTTCTTTTGTTTTTTTGCCAAAAGGCAGTGATCTCTTCCTCCTCCGTTGACTCCATGACTGAAATTATGAGAAATGAACAAATTTGTCACGAGCGAATTAAACTCGGGTCCAGCATGGCTGCGGAGGTTCTGGAGATTTCCTGGTGTGCTGGTCTGATGTGTGGGTTGCAGGACCAGCGCTCCCTGTTTTTATTTATTTATTTTTATTTTTACTTTTTATTAACATATAAACATAGAACACCACTGCAGCTGGAGCTGCCAGCTCACGCCTTTTTTTCCCCACCTGACCTGTCAATCAATTCAGTAGGCCTGTCAGCAAATGACCAATCAGCGACCTCAATTTGTCCCGTAGGTAAATGCTCTGCGCTGCAGCTGCTCAAATGACGTCAAGAATTTGGTGCGAAAACGCGAGCATTACGCGAGAACGTACGCTGAGCTGTGCGGGTAAATGGAGCTTACTTATATAGCGCTTTCCAGCCCCCTATGAGGGACCACATAGCGTTTCACAGTACCAACCATCCACCCATTCATACACACATTCATACACCGGTAGCAATGAACTGTCTGCGTACAGTATGCGCGAACGGACACGCGTATGGACATACGCAGAACTGTGGGGGAGCCTTTACAATGCTGTTATTGCTAGTATCACTAAGCCCTCTGCGAATATCAAACAACCATCAGGGTGCTAACGATCCATCGTTAGGCTGATGGTCCTCCTTGATCATGGGAGCAGCTGGTTTCAGGCTGTCATCAGCAAACTGGTTGATCCATTGTGAGAGGGTGCTATACATAGTTCCCATGTGACGTAACATCTGTGGAATTTCCGGGTAGACCCTCATGCGTGGAGGCGGACCGCTACGAGAGCAGCAGTTACTAGGCATGTAACGGTTGTAATGGGTGTACCGAACCGATTTTTTCACTCATTGAACGTTAATATATGCGCCGCGGAACAAAATTTCCTGGGCGCGTTTCAGCACGGAGCTATTATCGCGAAGCACGCGCAGCTCGCTCAGCCTTTAGGCGTTAGCTTCTCACTGCGGTCTCTTGTTTGGGGAACGTTTCTTGTTAAAAGACGACGCGCACATTCAAAGCTGTGTGGGGTGTCAGCTTCACACAGCTGAAGAGACTGGCTCTGCAGTAGACAGCACGTCTCACGTGAACGCGCTTGAAACTACGTCATCGGAATGTGAACGAGCAGCTTGCAACAGCGCTAATAAGAACAGCTGCATTTAAACTACTTTTATCAGGTAAATCATATCAGTCCAGAGCAATAACACAAACTGTGAGTTTTTAAATATCTGAATCTCTGTCTGAATGTTGTTATTATGCGCAGGCTTTAAAGTTATTGATCCTCGCTAGTCGCTACGAACACCCATCACTCAAAAAGTGCAGAACTTTATGAAAAAACTAAAACTGATAAGACCTGGAGCAAAGCCCTGCCCTAATGATGAGTGAGAGATTCAAACGTTCAAGAAGAGGTATTGTTCTTTTATTATATTATCTGTGGAATGTTCTGGAGAGTGATGTTAAAAATGCAAAATCAATGTATACATTTAAGAAAAAGGTCAAAAAGGACTTGCTCAAAAACTATATATGATGTAACTTAGTGTGTTTGTGTATTACAGTTAGAAAAATTAAGTAGAATTATTCATTTTGTGATGTAGTTTGAAGGTTATCATTGTTTGAACAAACTGTGAAATAAGGGGCAGATATAATAAGATTTCATCTTCTTTCTGCTCCTTTCATTTTATCCTACTTGTATTCTTGTATCTGATGAAACTGTTTTGTATTGTTCTTTTAAAATGAATGAATAAACATCAAATCAAAATTATCTAAATAATCTTTTTTATTCAAAATCATAATCTTATTAACTTTTTTTTTATGTTTTATTTCCAGTCTGGGACAGACATCCACCAGAGATCACCTGCAGCTAAGAAGTGTGTGATGACTGAACTGAACTCTGAACTTTTCCAGGGACCTGTCCCACCAAGAAGAGGTTGTGAGTACAGTAATGAGGACAAATACAGCCACACTGCTGCTACTGGACAAAAACTTGATTAGTTAGATTGTAATAATAATAATAATAATGAATTCAATTTATAACGCGCTTTTCATTAGTGAAAATCTCAAAGCGCTACACACATTGAATGCTACACACATTCATACACCGGTAGCGGCAGACTACCATGCAAGGTGCTTTCCAGTCCTACCGGGAGCAACTCGGGGTTAAGTGTCTTGCCCAAGGACACATGGTGTGGGGAACCGGGATTCGAACCGCCAACCTTCTGATCAGGGGACGACTGCCATTACCACTACGCCACGGCCGCCCCACAAAACGGTCTGTTCCTGCTTATTGTTCTGACTGTTATTGTATTTATTAAGATTTTTATTATTGTTAAAATAGTTTTATTGTAGAGTGCTGTTTATTTAAAATATCATCCAAATGGGTCACTTTTATTTATTACTACAGTACAATACTGTACAGTACAAACGTATTTTTGGCATATTTTCAAAATAAACATTTTGTAAGTCTTTATTTTGTCCTTTTTTTTTTTGTTGGTACCGAAAATAAACCGAACCGAGCCCTCCTTGTAGTTGAACCGAACCGAAATGTGATTTTAGCGTACCGTTACACCCCTAGCAGTTACAGGCAGTCTACTGGATGTGTATTTTTCACGTTGTTTTTTTTGTTTGTTTATTTCTAATTAATTGAAATGGTTACCAATGGTTATCATAATACTGTTTACATTCTCTGTTTACATTTATTAATACTGTTTACTTTTATTACTACTGCTTACATGTAACTACTACTGTTTACATTTACACTACTCTAATATCTACACCACTGCTGATACATATACAATGTGCTCTGAACGGTCTTATTTAGGGATGCCCAATGTGCCTTACTGCATATGCCACTTTTTGCCTCTATAACAACATCAACTACTACCTCATACATATACTGTGTACATTAACTCATACGCTGCTTTGCCACTTTGCAAATGTCAATGCTAGAAACCTTTAGTTTATTTTAGTTATACTTTTTATACTCTTTTTTTATACTAGTATGCAAAAACTCAGGACAGTATTATGTTCATTAAATGTTTAATGTTTTAGTTTTAGAGTTGGTGTAAATTTTCATACTCTTATTCCACTATGCAAAAAACTCAGGACAGTGTTAGTTTTACTATTTTATGCTTATGTCAATTATTATATGTTTTAGTGTTTCAATGTTTAGATGTTTACTGTTGCACCGAGGGACTGAGAGAAACGCAATTTCGGTCCTGTGTATGTCCTGTACAGTACATATTGCAGATCTGACAATAAAGTTGACTTTGACTTTGACTTACTTCGTGTTGGGTCAGTGGGTGTTCTAGTCGGGTAGATGTTTGGGCAACGCGCAGGTTTCACTTAATCCCAAGGATTTATAAAGGATTTATCTCCATCGGAGAAGCTCACAGCAGCCCCATCTCTCTCTGAGTCTGCTCGGATCTGCTCTGAAGACGTCGTGCTTTTGTCCGGTAAACAAAATATTCTACATAAATCATTTTGTGAAACGATGTCAGAACAATGTTAGAGTACAACTGTCTGTGTGTTGGAGCTGTTTTTGATTTAGTACCGTCTACTGCTGTGGTTAGCTTAACGCGACATGCTAACTTCCAACACGGTAACACTCAAAGTGCTGGTTCTGGTCCGTGTTGAGCCTGGACTGTTTGTTGGCTGTGTGTTATTTTAGTTAAACCTTTATTTAACTGGTTAGATATGATTGAGACAGTTTACACATCTTTTTTGGATGTAAAGCTGTGAAGCTCCTCGGTGTGCGCTCCTCGTAGTAATTAAATAATTAATGATATCAGAGTAACTTCTTGGTGACAAGTTGTCATTCAACTTCGACCACTGCCATTTTGCTCTTGTGCCTTGGTCAAGCTAGTACCGGTAATGTATTTAGCTGTGGTAGCTCGAGTCTGTTTGTCCGCCATTTCTGCCTTTACGGGTGGCGAAAACCCCGGTATTGCGCAATACTCGTCACGGGTGTGTGGGAACTATGTATTTATAAGACTGAGCTGAATACAGCATCTCAGACTGAGGAAGTCTTTCAAACGAAAGACGAAACGTTTCTACAATTTTTTTTACTTTGTTTTTGTTTTTTTTGAATGTCAGGCGGACCAAACTTAGCTTTTTTGGAGTTTTCTACCGGGATTATTGAGCATGCATCAGGGGCCCAAGTATAATATTTTGTCTCATTTGTTTAAAGCTGCTAAATGTAACTTTTCTAAAAAATATATTTTTAACATATTTCTTCACTCTGTCACTATCTCCTGACAGACTGATGTTAGACAAGTCTTCACTCTGTCACTATCTCCTGACAGACTGATGTTAGACAAGTTAAACTGAAAAAAACAATAGTCCCCTTGCTTCTCCAGGTAGTACTAAAAGCATTTCTAAAAAGCCACAGTGACCCGCCGTTTTTAACGGAGTTTTTAACCAGCCAATAAAAACAGAGCTTCTCACGCCCCTAACTCACGCCCCCGCCTGTCCCAGCCCCAGCGCACATCCGCGCACGTTCTCGTTCAAAGGATTGCAAAGCGATGCAGAACTGTTTTGTATGTGACACAATGTATTAAATTCCCCTTCTTCATCCCTGATCTGGACTTTTCTTTTGTTTTTTTGCCAAAAGTCAAGCGATCGCTTCCTCCTCCGCTGACTCCATGACTGAAATGATGAGGAAATGAATTAATTTGTCACGAGCGAATTAAACTCGGGTTCAATGTGGCTGCTCGAGGCTCTGCAGATTTCCTGGTGTTCTGGTGTGCTGGACCAGCGCTCCATGTTTTTATTTTATTTTTTAGAACATTTTATTAACATATAAACACAGAACATCGCAGCGGCTGCACACATGCGTGTTCAAGAGACAGGACATGCAGTGGAGGCGGAGCTATGGAGGCTGAGCTGCAGTTCAGCCCAGAGCCATAGAGAGAGTTGTGACACTCTTTGAACTCGCCGACAGGCGGTCACGTGGTTCATGCAGCTCTGAATCGTTCCAAACAGCTCGTCGCTGTCAATTTGAGCAGCTACTGGCGCAACATGACACAAAAAAACGTCTTTTCTTACTTTGTCCAGCGTTTTTCAGTAATTATTGAGCAGTAACAAACTGACATTCCTTCTACAGTTCTCCTCTTCATTTCTTATCCTGCAGCTCCACCTAGTGGCATGAGCACTACACTATGCGTTTTTTCTTAAGCATTTTTAGACATTTTAAACGCTTCACAAGGGCAAAAGAAAATTGTATTTTCATCAACTTACCGGAGAAAACACGTCTGAAACATCAACAATGAACTACGTTTGATGCTAGCAGCGCTGCTGTTTGGAACAGTTTGGTGGAACGAATCGCCCCATAGATATCTTATGAATCGCCCCCTCCATGACCCACGTGACTTCCGCATTCCATTCTTACAATGGGAGTCTATGGAAGTGTCGGAACTCTCTCTCTCTATGGCTCTGGTTCAACCGAGAGCAAGGGGGAGGGACCAGAAACGTGTCTCTGTTCAAAATTTTTCTAAGTTCCAGCGTGTTCCAAAAACTACATATAGCAGCTTTAACTGGGTTCTCTTTATCTACTTTTAGGACTTGTATGAAAATCTGATGTTTTAGATCATATTATGCAGAAAGTGTTTTTTTTTAAGTGTTCACAAACTTTCAAGCACCACTGTACTGTGCTGTAAATTAATTTCTGTATGTTAAATATTAACTTCGAAGACGAGTTGTGCGGCCATCATACACAATATGATGACTACAGTTATTTTTATAGCTGTAAAGATTGTTTAGCAGGTGGCCATGTGCTCAGAGTGTGTTACCTTGCAGGTGAACACAGGAGCTGCAGAGGTGCTGTACTCTGCTGTGGGGGAGTGGGCCCAGCTCGATCAGGACAGCACAGTGCTGGACGTGTGCTGCGGGACTGGGACCATTGGCATCTCCCTCGCTAAAGTAATCTTTATATTGCAAATGTTTCTGTGACTGAAGAGTTTAATAATCCATGTTGCACTGAATTTGAATGATCAATTAGGATGTTCTGATTATTTTATTGTTTAGAGAGTAAAAAAAGTGATTGGGATCGAGTTGTGCCAGGAAGCGGTGGAAGACGCCAGAGTTAATGCAAAGCTCAACGGTAGGGCACCAGACATCACATCCATCCTGCCTAAAGTGAATCAAAACCATTAGGTCTCTAGTATGAACGGGTTTGATGGTTTTCCTCTTTGTGTCTGAAGGTCTCAGTAATGTTGAGTTTCACTGTGGAAAAG
>JBBPBX010034969.1:0-20101 GCA_038048925.1 Garcialebias charrua
CCAAGGCCCCTCGGGCCCTGAGATGGTTTAACGTCAGAGAGTCATCCATAGCCTCATGGGTGGATAAGCTCTCAGCGTCATTGATGTTGCAAAGAAAAAACTACCAGGTAGCGCAGCTGAAAAGGGTAGCCTGCTAGTTGTTAGCAGGGTAGCGGTGTCGCGCAGTCAGCGCCCTCGAGCGAAGCGTTCTGTGGAGAGAGGAGAAGAAAACTTTGGGGTGAAGGAAAAATGTGCCGGGCCAGCCTTCGCCAACCCAGCAGTCTGCAGTAGAAGATTCTCTGTATGCTCTGTGTAGGGAGCGAGCTCACCTCTGGTCGAGCGATGGAGATACAGAGAAGATCCGAGAAGAGTGTTTCAGGTATATTTGAAATTCATTGTATTTTATAAATATTTTATTAACTGTTTTGTAGAAATGAACACGTTTGTAACATTCATTCAAAATATGCCTTTTAAAAACAAAAAAACCAATCTGTAGCATTTTTAAGAACCTATTAAGAATAAAATCTTCCAGTTGCAGATACAAAATATCAATAATGTAATATAATAAACAGTGACATTTTTTATTAATCATGTGACATAAGTATTGATCCTCAACATTTTTTATAATAATAATTTATTTATAAAGCCCTTAAACAACCACAGCTGCAACAAAGTGCTACACATTGAAAATCATTTTAACTAATCATCACATCTTCTCTACTCTTTTTAAATTAATTATCTTTCACATGTTTTATCATTACTTCTTTCAAGAGCTCCACACCTGAAAATATGATGAATGTGAATTCATCCTGCTCAAAGATGCGCTGAGATTCTTCTGTCTTTTGTGAGCCACCAGGGGCTAGTTAGCATTGCAGCTAGCGTGTTAGCTGATGAAGTGTCGCTCCTCGTTGTGTTTTGCTGTTGCTACAGCCACTAATGAGACACAGACACACTTGTCTTTCAACACTGTAAAATACCTTTTCCTCCCAGTCACTGTCACCTATGTTTTAAGTAGTTACTTACTGGAAGTTAATAGTTTGTGCTTAGCTCACTCCCACCCAGCGGCTCCGCGCCGAGCCTGTGGCTGTGTCTCAATTCATGAGCTGGGTCCTCATGAGTGCGCATTTGTCGGCCGCATACGTCATTGCCCCGCGCGGAGGACTGTCCCAATTCGAAGACTCCTCCTCATGCGGCCGAGGAATGCGGCCTACTTCCTGCCGAAATCGAAGGATGCATCCGTGGAACCTTCAAGACGGAGGCTATCCCAGAATTCATAGCGCCAGCAGAGATTTCGCGGGGGGGTGGGACTTTCTGCGTGCAGGGTCGGGGCTGCTGCGTGTTGTTGAGTCATCAGCTCGTTCTGACAACAACCTCAGCGCGAATATTCATTCAACCTTTATTTAGTCATCTCAAACAACCTCAGCGCGAATATATCTCATTAAAATTTAACTACAGAAAAATGTTAGCTGAATATATATTAGTGTTTCTGAGTTTACTGTTTTTGAAGAACTGATTACAAATCAGATTATTTTACACGTGCGTAGCAAGGATTTTCTGAGGGGCGATCTGTTAAAAGCCAGAGTGGACCTACGAAAAGCAAGTTGTCCAGTAGCTCAATTGGTTAAGCATCCTGCGATTGGCACAGAGAGCTTTTTCTCGAAGCTGGTTCGAATCTCACTCGGTACGGTTAAAACTTATTTTACGTTTGTCTTTTATTGGATAAAAAAAAGAAGGAGTTTCACAAACTCCTTCCTTTTAATCTCAGTCCTCATTTTTTTATCCAATAAAAGACAAACGTAAAATAAGTTTTAACCGTACCGAGTGAGATTCGAACCAGCTTCGAGAAAAGTCTCTCTGCGCCAACCGCAGGATGCTTAACCAATTGAGCTACTGGGTAACTTGCCTTTCATAGGTCCACTCTGTCTTTTAAACGATTGCCCCTCAGAAAATCCTTGCTACGCACGTGTAAAATAAGCTGATTTGTAATCAGTTCTTAACAAACAGTAAACTCAGAAACACTCATATATATTCAGCAAACATCTTTCCACACACACACCAAGCATGCACACTTCCCACCCATTTCAAGAGAACGCCCCACCCACTTCAATGCCGGCTCTCCGGAAGGCTAGACCATCCCATTTCAGCAGTTTCGTCAAGCCCACCCGGCCTTGTGAGTGCGTGGCCTACTCGGCCCAGCTAGGCTGGGTCCTCATGAGGACGCAGCCCCTGAATTGAGACGCAGCCACAGAGTCACTCCGGTGCTTTTGTTGTTCCTTGTAAACATTGGACTAAACCATTTGCCAACAGAGAAGGGGGGGGAGACAAAATTTCCTTCTTTTTTTTCTTAGAATAATGACGGATTTCTCTCTTTTTTTGCCTCTTTATATTTATATTGTTTAAAGACACGGTTTCCTTTTTTTTTATTATTGGGGGGGACAGATCTATATTTTCCCGACCCCCCCAGGATCTACGCTTATGTGTACAATCATATGTGAGCAGAGTGAACAGAAGAGGGTTCAGCACACATCCTTGAGGAGAGCCAGTGCTGAGGGTAATGGTGGAGGAGGAGAAGTTGTGGATCTTCACGGACTGTGGTCTGTTTGTTAAGAAGTCTAGTACCCAGTTACCAGTGACGTGCGGTGAGGTTCATGGCTGGTGAGGCACTGTGCAGTTTTTTTTCATATGTATAATAAAAAAACAGACAAAAAAATGTTCTCCACGTTTTGGCTTCTGTCTGCCATAGCTTCTTCAGCACTTTGGATACTTTGGATAGCGTTATTTTCTTCTTTTATGATACATGAACCCTACAGAGTAGTTTATTCGCCATTTGATTGGCAGCAGTTAACGGGTTGTGTTTAAAATCTCATATCAGCAATCTTTACACATACAAACTGTAGCACACAAAAAAGCACATTTAATTTGGAGAAAAAATTATTTTAGTCTTACTTTTACTTATAAATTAAATTAAACTATAACAAAATCTATTTTTATTTTACAGAAAAGAGCTGTGAGAATTATTACAAGAAAGCCTTAATGTCATCTATCTAATATATTATTTAAACAACTCAAAGTACTGAAGTTTTATGATTTGGTGGACTATAATATTTTGTTAGTAGAACCCTCAAATGTTCAAATGTATTTTGTAAAGAGAGAAAGCTGTTAGTCTAAAGGGAACTGAAATTTTTGCAAAGCCAAGGTATAGGACTAGTTTGAAGGGATGGTTTATTTCAAAGAATACAGGGAGTTGAATTGTGGAATGTTTTGGGAAATCATGTTAAAAATGTAAACTCTGTGCTTATGTTTAAAAATGATCAAAACTTTTAGTTAAGTGTTTAATGTTCTAGATATTTGTAGATTGTGAAACGTTACTCTTTTTGCTCTGTTACTTAAGCGCTGCACTTCCTCCTGCAGCGAGGCTTAAGCAGAACCCTGAGCTCACTAGCCCCGCCTCCACGAGGCTGGCCGCATGTGTGTGGATTCACAGCCGTTTTATGATCGCTCAGCGCACACATACAGTTTTAGACAAAAACACGAGACATTATATTCACCAGCTAAACTATAGAAATGTAGTTTATATAGCAAAAGTATTTGGACATTTTTTAATAGCGACATAAAAGAGGCAGGAATAAGAGCTCACACTGCAGCTGCAGCACGTCAGCTGAGTGACGGCCAAGCAGCCGGTGCCTCTCTGCGCACGTCTGCACGTCTCATCTCAGTATTTGAATGCTAAATAAGAAAAATCGGTGATTTTGACTAAAAAATAACTTAAAATTGGTTTAGTTTTAGTAAAATAAGTTTATAGTAATCAAAGGATAAATACAATAATTACATTTATTTTTTCAATTTATATTTTTTTCTTTCCATGATGACAGGTGAGGCGTGGCCTCACTTGCCTCCCCTGACCGCACATCACTGCCAGTTACAAACGGAGGGGCTTAGTCCAAGTGTGGATAGTTTGTCTATCAGAGTTTGGGGGATCATGGTGTTGAAGGCAGATGTGAAGTCCACAAAGAGCATGCGCACGTATGAGTCCTTCGCGCCAACATTGAAGACCTTTTAGTCCACGCCCACCTGCTGTGGGCCCCACCTATGTCCACTATAAATTCAAGGTGGACTATAGTTCTGCTCCCAAAAGGCAAAAATTTTTCTTCTGCCAAAAAGAGCCAGGGAGGCCCAGGGTTAAAGGGCTACGCTACACTCATAGAATCTGGGGTTACAATACGTAACCAACGTTCTATTTCGTGTAGCTCCGCCCTTTAACCACGCCTATTGGGTTAAAGGCGGAGCATGATATGGTCCATGCCTCACTGGGTCTAATTGGAACCATAACACACTCTGTGAGACGCCAATACCACAATAATATGAAAAATGCACCATCAGTTGAGAACACCAGGTGCAGCAGGTGAGACAACCTTCTTATTTGACGGCCATGAATAACCGCATATTCATAGTCTGAGTCAATAAAAGACAGAAACCACTGTGTCATCTTAATAAAACTTTTATTGAAGATGAAAACACTTAATCTGCAGCAACCCTGAGAACAGAATGAGTCAGAGAAGAGCTGGAAACATCTCGTAAGTAAAAACGGATGAAAGGAGAGGCTGACGACCAGGAGGCCGCCAAGCAGATGTCCTGCACAGAAACACCTCTGTACAGGGCAGTGGAAGCTGCGATTCCTCTAGTAGAATGAGCTTTAATTCCCTCAGGAGGCTCGAGACCCGCAGAGCTGTAGGCCTGAGCAATAGCTTCACACAACCAGTGTGACAGCCGCTGAGAAGTCAGAGGTTGACCTAGAGACTGACCTCTAAAATGAACAAAAAGCTTATCAGACTTTCGTAATGCGGCAGTGCGAGCCACATAACACCTTAGTGCTCGTACTGGGCAAAGCAAATGAAGACGTTCATCCTCTGCACGGGTGTGAGGGGGAAGACAAAAGCCGTCCAGAGTAATGATTCTGGATTTAAATGAACTCGTGATGCTTTTAGGGATAAAAGCAGGGTTCGGCCTAAGCTCAGCTGAGCTCCCATCTCCTTGAATTTTGAAAAAGGAGGGAGAAACAGACAGGCCTGTCAAGTCACTTACCCTCTTAGCTGATGTTAGGGCTAACAACAGAGCCGTTTTAAAGGATAAAAACTTTAACGGGATCTGATCCAATGGCTCGAATGGATCTTCAGTTAATGAATTCAATACAGTAACCAAATCCCATTGTGGAGCCAAGGTGCGTGAGACTGGTCTTAACCGTCTGGCACCTTTCAGGAAACGCTTCACTATGAGATGACTAAACACAGTTTTATCATTAAACCCCTCGTGGCAGGAAGATATTGCCGCAGCATAGAGCTTAACTGTGCTGAAGGCCAAATTCCTGTCCAGCAGTAGCTGTAAATATGACAGAATGGATCCCAGAGGACATGAGGATGGATCCAATTGATTCTCCAGGCACCACCGCTGAAAAGCAGCCCATTTGGACGCGTAAACAGTCGTAGTGGACACTGCTCTTGCTCCCTGAATGGTGCATATAACGTCTTTAGAAAACCCAAGGTTTTCTAAACGCTCACGTTCAGCGACCAAACCAGAAGATGTTGACCTATCACTGGAAAACTCTTTATTGCTCCCCCCGCCTGTAGGAGAGCGTCGTCTCTCCAGGGGAGTCTCCATGACCTGACTGCCAGCTGCTGAAGCGCCGGGAACCATGGAGCATTCAGGCGCTCCGGTGCAATCAGGATCATTGATAACTTCTCCTCCTTCACTCTCTCCAGCAGCGCTGATAGTAGAGGAACTGGAGGAAAAGCATAAATTAGTGTTTGAGGCCACGGTTTGTGGGCAAACGCATTCACCCCCAACGGGGGATTGTCCCGAGGACTTAACGAGTAGAACAGGGGACACTGAGCGTTTTCCCTGGTGGCCATTAAGTCCACCTCTGCTCTCCCGAACCTGCTCCAAATTTGGGAGGCTAAGTCCGGGTGGAGAGTCCAATCTCTGTCCAACGGCCCGCCGCGGGACATAATGTCTGCCCCTGTGTTCAGCACACCTGGAATGTAAATTGCCCTCAGTGATTTCAGGTGTGTGTGGGCCCAACAGAGCAGCTCCCTGGCTGTGTTCAGGAGCTGAGCTGACCTTACTCCGCCCTGTCGGTTGATGTAAGCAGCTGCCGCCCTGTTGTCTGTGTGAACAAGCACATCCTGACCCTTGACCTCGTGGACAAAGTGTTTGAGAACCTTGTGCACCGTTAAAAGCTCCAAGACGTTTATGTGAAGGGACGTGCCTGGCGGCCACGCCCCTTTCACCGACTGTGACAGGTAAGTCCCTCCCCAGCCGGAGAGAGACGCATCCGTAAATATCATTTGAAAAGACGTCACTTTCCCTAGGGGAACCCCTTCTGCTAAGATCCTGGGATTCCCCCAGTACACTAGATCCGCTTCTACTGATGGCGGAACCGTGACTCGGCGATGTTTGTGACGTACCGGGTCGATCCTCTGTCGTGCAAACCATATCTGTAGCCGACGCATGTTTAACAAACCCTGTTTTACAACCGCGTGGGCAGACGCCATCATTCCCAATAAACGCATTATTGATAACGCTGGTACAGATCTGTGACGCTGGACATACCGGAGGAGTGACGTCAGCGAGTCCTTCCTCTGGTCCGATAAGACTGCTGTCATGGTCTCTGAGCAGAAAACAACTCCCAAGAAGGTTATTTTCTGAGCTGGAATCACAGAACTTTTCTCCCAGTTTACCGCGAAGCCCAGGCGGGATAGATGATTCACCAGATCGACTGTCTGGGCTTCCGCTTCCTGTCTCGAGCCAGACAGAAGCAGTAGATCGTCGAGATAGAATAAAATTCTGACGCCCCTCGAACGAAGCGGCTGTAACGCCGCTTCGATAATTTTCGTGAAAGTGCGGGGGGCCAACGCATACCCGAAGGGGAGACGGTTGAACTCGTAACTGACCCCTTGGAACGCAAATCTGAGGAACTTCCGGTGTTTGGTTACTATGGGAACGTGGAAGTAGGCGTCGCGGAGGTCGATGCTCACTAACCAGTCCCCCCTCGATACGAACTCGAGGACACGTTTTGTTGTCAGCATATGAAAGGATCGAGTCATAATGTGTCTGTTGAGAATCGATAAATCTAAAATCGGTCTCAAACCTCCTGACTTCTTGGGGACGAGGAAATATTTTGAATAAAACCCCGTCCTCTCTTCGTTGGGAGGAACCCCGGAAATGACGTGTTTTGTCAATAGTTCCTGAAGTTCCGACTGAAGCGCTAACCCCTGCTCTGTGGAGGTTAGCTCTGTTTGTAGCACCCCGTTGAATTTGGGTGGTGCTAACGCAAACTGCAGGGAATAGCCCTGGCAGATTACTCGTTTTAGCCATTTGTTTAGCGAGCAAAGCTGGAGCCACTCTGCACTGTGGTCTGACAGTGGAGCTGCTTGTCTGTCCTGTTTCATAAGTCAAAGTCAAAGTCAACTTTATTGTCAGATCTGCAATATGTACAGTGCAGGACATACACAGGACCGAAATTGCGTTTCTCTCAGTCCCTCGGTGCAACAGTAAACATCTAAACATTGAAACACTGAAACATATAATAATAGACATAAGCATAAAAATAGTAAAACTAACACTGTCCTGAGTTTTTTCATAGTGGTATAAAAAAAGAGTAAGAAGAAGAGATAAGAAGAGATAATCTGGCCTCGACCGCCACCAAGTGGACAGAGTCCGCGTTGGTCCCTGGGAGGCCCTCTGAGAAAGGGGCGTTCACCGAGCACCGCGTCACAGCTGCTGCTCGGTTCTTCGTTAGCACCCGGCAGATGAGACAAACGTCTTTTTTTGAACGATTTGCTGTCTGCGCTCACCTCGGGATGACTGAGAGGAGTAAACGTAAAAATCCTGGTCTGATCAAATGATCCAACGCCAGGCTCATGGTTTTTAACACGGTTTAAGAGAACTGAGGTGTCTCTGACTCTCGTGTGTGATGTGCTGCTCTTTGATCGCTGACACCTGGAGGAGCTGGTCCCCACACTCGAGTGGGGAGGCGGGGCTGGGGAGGTCACAGAGAGGTCTGTGCCTGCACCTGTCAGCTGGCCTGTTTGAAGTTTACAGATACTCACGTCTTGTGCAGGATCGCTGGGTAGCTTAGTATCAGGCACAAAAAACTTTTGTGGAGATGTGCTCACATACCTTGAACAGGAAGGATGTAACGAGTCTAAATGAAAAACACTGCTTTTCATAACAGATTCTTTATTTAAACCCAAAAAACCATCAGTGCACACACCTCCTGCGCCCCATCATTTTTTATAATGGCTTCTCTTAAAGTCCTGGTGGCCAGTCCACGGCTGATGACGGCCCCTGGCCCGAGGCGCCCCAGGCCTCTGGAAGGACTGAGCAGGGTGACTTCTCGGTGGAGCTGGAGGTGGCGGCGCCGAGAAGGTCGAGGTGGGTGCAAAGCGACGCTGTTGCTGGCGGAAGCCTCTGCCCTGTTCATGCACGCGGATGGGGCCGGGCGCAGAGCGGGGTCCTGGTCTGGGCGCGGCAGTGTGCTTCCTCACCTGCTCCAGTGCCTCTGATGAGGAGCGCAGCTGCTCAAAGACCGAGCGGTAGTGCTCGCCGAAGAGCCCCTCGCTCGATATTGGTCCCCCCAGCAGATCTTTCTTGAGCTCATCTGGGATGGAGGATGAGAGTCCCAGCCACAGCTTCCGCTGGAGGAGTGTCGCCCATGCAGAGATGCGGGAGACGCACATTGCCTGAACGGCGCATAAGTTGGTGATGACGTCCACCGCGTCTCCGACCGTGGCGTCAGGTGAAGTCCGCCCGATGCTGAGCGCCAAAAGCGCAATGTTGTTCGAGGCCGCGCCGATCTGGGCTGCACACTGGTGAATGCGGTCCTGAGTTTTTGCAGCAAGCAGGTCGCCAGGTGCTGGTGGGAATATCCGTTTCCCAACGTGCTTGGACGCACGGATCCCAAATACCGCCGAGAGGCTCGGTTCGAGCGGCGGCACCGCGGGAAAGTCCTGAGCCGTGAGCCCGCGCACCCTGGTGATGGAAGCAGATGAAGCCACCGGTGCCCTCAGCCTCAGGGGGTCTTTAAAAGCACCCTGCAGGAGGGAAATCACGTCCGGCAGGTCTGGCCAGACTGGCTCTGCTGCGCCGCCATGCTTCGGTGCGAACTTTCCCGCCAGGAGCGAGGACGTCGCTGCCGTGGTGCTTTCAGGCACCGACATGCCACACACATCCGCGGCCCACCTGATGATCTCGGGGAGGACGCTGAGGAGGGAGGAGTGGCTGCCCTGCGCCCCCGGGGTCTCAGACGGGGGGGGAGGTGAGTCCACTGGTGCTGGTGAGGATGCTGTTGATGAAGGCATGGAGGGCGACGGTTCCGGTCCAACTGGTGCGTGGTCCGGGACGTGCGCGCCGGATGGTTCGGCTCCCATTGGAGACAGGGCCGGTCCCGCGCTTCCCTGAGGACAGGGCGGGACGCGGCAGCTAGTACTCTCCTGGGGATGGAGAAAAGGCGAGGCTGGCTCCGAGCCTCCAACGGAGGGAGGACCGCCGCCACTAGCTGTCTCTGAGCCGCAGGCTATTTCGGCTAGGTCATTTAGCCAACCTGCTTCCTCCACCGGCTGGTGCTGCTCCTGGACTCCGAGGGTGAAGAGGTCCACTCGGCGCTGCCTCTCCTCCGCCGGCAGACGGAGGCAGGCAAGGCAGGAGCAATGGGGCTCCAACGCCTGCTGCGCGTGCACTGGTCCATTGCACATCTCGCACATCTTGTGCAGGTCGGAGGACAGGATGAAGCCCTTGCCGTGGCATGCTGGGCAGTATTTAAATGGAGGTGTAGACATCTTTCTTCGTCGTTGGTTTGAAGAAAAATCGGGAGCAGAACTATAGTCCACCTTGAACTTATAGTGGACATAGGTGGGGCCCACAGCAGGTGGGCGTGGACTAAAAGGTCTTCAATGTTGGCGCGAAGCGCAGGGACACACCCAATAGGCGTGGTTAAAGGGCGGAGCTACACGAAATAGAAGCTGATTTTACTCCATGCAGGCTTTAACTATCTTTTGTGAACTGCTCTTAATTTAGCTGTGAAGGTCAAAGAAAGCATAAAAAGCTCATTCTAATGTGCTACTTCCCCCAAATGCCAAATGATTACTGATTGAACAACATCATATATACAGTACTAATATATTAAAGTACCGTATATACCGGTACTAGTACTAATGAAAAAGTATGTGATGAAATAATTTTGGCTTCCTCATTTTGTTAAGATGCTGCTTTCAGGATCTGTGTGTTTTGTTTTTAAAATTTACCTGTAGTTTTTCAGATTTTTTATTTTTAACCTGTGTTTCAGCTTCCCTCATGTAGTTCAGCTCCTGCCCCTCCCACTCTCACCTGTTCCTCATCGTCTCTCCCCAGGTGTTGTCATTTCTCCCTCATGAGGTGTTCTCATTTGATGTCTGTTTATTTTCCCTTCAAGTGCTTCTTTTAATTTTTCTTGTGAATGTTTGCTGCCTAGTTGGTCTAAAAGTTTTCTCTTGTTTAATACATTTATTTGTTTTTTATTGTTTTTACTCTCGAGTCCTCCTCAGTTTTTGGTTTTGTACTTTGTGTTCTGCCACCTCCACCCAATAGCTGCTCAATAAAAATTCTGCATCGTCACGTTTTCAAAAACTTCAGACCTGCAGAGCTATTCCATCTATTTCGTCTAATATTGACTTCATCTTAAACGAGCATTAGCTGAGGATCTTGCTGTTTCTGAATGATCTTTCCCCCCTTTTACACACTGCTTGGTGTAATAGTCAGTATTCACAGAATGAAAGCATTTAACTCCAATCAATGAGATTTATAGCTGCTTTACGAGGCGAAGATGTCTCTGCTCGCTTGAAAGTGCTGTTTTGGCTGGCTTCCAGCTCAGATGGGACCAATAGCTATGGATGAGGAATTGTTATCGCAATTACCACTTGCTGTAGACTTCACACTTTTCTGTAAGTTTTGAAAAGACTGCAACAGCTTTGTCTATTAATTACCAGTGACATGGATGTTATCCTCTAATCGCAAATCATGTCTTACTCCATTTATGAATGGAACTAGACAAATTTTAACCAAACAAATGTAGCAATGAGTTGGGATTTATTAGCTTACACACATTCTATCCTTTTTCTCACATGCTTTGTCACAGATGTGCCTCTAGAATTCTAACTACCGGTAGTGTAAGTACCGTAATTTTCACTGTATAAGTCAGTTTTTTTGCATAAATTAGCATGCCTGCAGCTTATACAGTACAGCAAAGCGACATATACATACAGTATATAATTTTTTCCAATATTTAGAACCCAATTTTTTGGTTGAGATCTGACTATTTCATTCATTGTGGCATGGAGAATATGGAACACTACAATTTTCAGCCACTAGAGGGCCTCCCACTTTACTAGACATATTTGGACTGATGCGACTTAAACGGCGGTGCGACGTGTATGGTAAAGTGAATATATAGTGAGATCTTTCTTTTCCCTGTGGTGTGGTTATTTATTTTTGTATTTTATTTTTGTATTTTTTATTTTTTTTACAAAATAGCACTCTCATTGCAGACTGCTTTAAAAGTGTCAAGAAGTGAGTGGATTCCAATCTTTTTTTCTAACAATTTTCTTCCCTGCTCTTCTCGAGAGAAATATTTTCAATCAACTTTACAAAATGCAACCTTTGGCACTCCGAGGTTCATTTGTTAATTAGCATTGCTCTTTAAATCAGTGAGTTAATTTTACTCATTTAATTGGATGTCAGTACAAAAAAAGTGCATCTATAAAGTGCACAATGTTTTCAGCACATGCTTTCTAAACTCCACTAAGATAACTGAGGGTGAAAGGAAACTATTGCTTATAAGGTGAACTGATAACAAATTCTCAAAAGAATTACTTTGGATTTTCATCCCGTTCTGCAATTTCTATTTTGGTTCCTGTCTTGTATCTTATCTCTCTTAACTGCTGATTAGGATGAAAGGTGCTTGTGAGATTAAAATTATTTGGCGACCCTAGGCTTTGGGAGGTGGATGCTATATTTAACCAAACATCCCTCTAAGGTTCAATACTATACCTTGTATAACTGTGTTTTATTGTTGCTAGGCTAAAATGCATTGCTCGGATATAGTCCAGACTTGGATAAGAGACATCCAAATACTGTATGAGATTTCATTATCTGATAGGGGAAATATTGGACTCTTCCAGCAAAGGTATTTGTTGTGCTCATGGAGCAAACTAAAAATTGAATGCTACAATGTAGCCCATCATGAACGAACTGGCTGTTTGCAGTTCTGGCAGTCACGTCATATCTTGTTCCTTTTGTCAGTTTCAGACTGCTGCTATCATCTGAAACAGTCTTATGTAGTCTAAATGTGTGGGCAAAAATCTCTCAAACAAAGTCATAATAATAATAAGGGGGAAATGTAATTAGAAAAATAAAATAATTTCTTAAAAAGATTGATGAAAGTATTGAATTACAGTACATTCCTGTTTCGTTGTTGTTGACCAGTTTCTTTTGCAATAGTTCAACTTTTTTCGTGAATTACACAAAGAACAAGCTTTTTCTTCATACAAAATTGTTAATATGACAAAAAAAGTGTTGTTCCTCTTTGTGATCTCACAAACTGAAAAAAAATTGAGAGTAGGGACTGCAGCTCATTGAAAAATAAGCGATCTGAACTTCATAACTGCATGCTGCTTTAGAAATGACAGGAAGTGATTCAGCTGATGCTTGTTGTTCATTCATTTGGCCGTCAATTGGGCTCGGACAGAGGATTTGCTCCACTAATGAGGAATGTGATATTTTCATTAATAGAAATGCTCAGTCTGAAAGAAATCACAAGTTTGTAAAAGAAAACATTCACATTTTGATTAGGCCTGTCACAATTTCAAATTTTGCTGGGCGATTAATTGTCTCAGAAATTATTGCGATAAACGATAATATTGTTAATATTGATAATTTTGACAATAATTAGTATTTATTGTCAAACTTAAGAAGAAATGTTGGTTAAATTTGTTTTGAGTGTACTGTATTATCTATTTTTTTGACCAGCAGATGGCAGTATAAGACTGAACCGAAGGATGGTTAGTGAGGGAGCGAGCGGGCAGCATGTCTTTTTGAGAAAAATGGGAAGGAGGCCCCTTGACGTGACATGGGCTGTCTCTCTTCAGTTCTCAAAATGGCGGACGCTCTGTGTGGTTTGAGGTCTTTAGCATAGCATTTTTCACACAAAGCTTTTAATAATAAAAAAAATCAGTAAACAAGTTCTCATCTTCTTTTTGCAGAGAAAAACTTTTTATATGAAAGGCATGGGTTTCAACAGTGAATTTTGGAGCTTCGACACGACAGAGTTTTTTTCCCCCCGATGTCAGCCTGTTAGCTTAGCTCGTAGCTTAGCTTCTTTGCTTAGCTGCTTTAACGATGCAAAAAATGTGATTTTGAATGGTGAGAGCAGGAGGGTTCAATCAAGAACACCGGAGTTGAGCCTTTTGTCATCCAGTGTCTTCAGTAGAAAGAGAGAGACAAGAAGAAACGATAAAGCCGATAAATGAAAATGAGATTTATTGTCTATCACGACAGGCCTAATTTTGGTAAACACTTTCATTATTGCTTAGCATTCCCTGTCAAAATTGTTACCAAAGCAAAACAGTATACTTGGCGCTTCTTGTATTTTTGTGACTGTGTACGGTAGATAGATTCTAAAAAGAAAGTATGGTCCGGGTTACTTTCTATAGACTACGCTTGGGAGCTCATTTGCCTAATCTTGTGAACTAGAATGGAAGCTATGCATAATGAGGAGGAGGGTTTGTCTGGGATGGTTATGGGTTGGGATGGGGGGAGAGACAAGTTTGAAAGACATGAAGGTATTAATCACACAAAAGAGCAAATGAAAAGGTTATGCGAAGAGAACGCCTGTAGAATGGTCAAACATTTTTCCATGTTTGCCTTTTTGGAGGAGCAAACGAAAGACATGCAAAAGTGTGGGAAAAAAAAAAACCTTCTGTGGACTTGTTTTAAAATCTCTTTCATATCTTTGAGCAGCAGGTCTTGTCTCAGACAATAATTTCCCTTTTTATATATCTTTAATATTTTTAAAAACTATTTTATAATCTCTGATACAAAAGAGAGGCATGTTATGATTAAAAAATGCCAATTGTTCAAGCAAGCTTTGAAAAAAATCACATCATAAATGTAAAATAATAAAAACTGGTTATAAGAAGACCTAGCTTGCAACAGACTTTCATATATCAAGGGTATGTGAGTTCTCTCATGCAAAGAAGATCTTTTTGAGTGGTTTCTTCATCTATATTTTAACAATTCTTGCCTTAAAGGAACACAAAAAATGAGATCTGCATGGCATAGAAANCATGCAAAAGTGTGGGAAAAAAAAAAACCTTCTGTGGACTTGTTTTAAAATCTCTTTCATATCTTTGAGCAGCAGGTCTTGTCTCAGACACTGAAAATAATTTCCCTTTTTATATATCTATAAATATATATATTTATATATCTTTAATATTTTTTTAAACTATTTTATAATCTCTGATACAAAAGAGAGGCATGTTATGATTAAAAAATGCCAATTGTTCAAGCAAGCTTTGAAAAAAATCACATCATAAATGTAAAATAATAAAAACTGGTTATAAGAAGACCTAGCTTGCAACAGACTTTCATATATCAAGGGTATGTGAGTTCTCTCATGCAAAGAAGATCTTTTTGAGTGGTTTCTTCATCTATATTTTAACAATTCTTGCCTTAAAGGAACACAAAAAATGAGATCTGCATGGCATAGAAATTACAGAAAGAATAATTCATACAAAAAAATACTTTTAAAGATACAAATATTTAAGCTAATTACAGTAATCATTTGTTGTAGTTCAAGCAGCACTTAATGAGATTTATTTTTGCATTGGTGAGCTGCGTTTCTTTCTAGCCTTCTCATTTTTGAACTAGAACACATGCCCACCAGGAATGCTGCTTCTTATCCAAGCTGTTTTGTTTCAATAAGTTATGCAGGCGCTTTCCCAATGCATATGTCTGCATGTGTGTAATTAAACACATTTTCTTCACAAAGGTGTCTCCAGGGCTGTGATGGCTGCCACAAACACAGAAATGGGCTTTCTTTGTTGACATACGCCACATATGATCCACACCGAGACAACTGTCAACCCAATTTTGTAATGATACAGGCATTATCCAGTGTAATCTAGCAATGAATTAATTACAACTCACAATCCCTCATCCCCTTCTGTCTTCTACAGCTCAACACGTTTGGACGTTTTTGCTGCTACCTTTTTGGAGCAGCGTATTTTGACAGCTGGAGGTCTGGAATCTGCACCAAGTATTTTCAATCTAAGATTTGGAAAGAAAACCTTTAGCTATGTAACCTTGGTGAGAAAAGACCTGATCAAATATTCAGTTTGCCATCCGTTTGCATAAATTTTGCCAACAGTGTGAATGCATGAATGTATTATGTCCTAATGCCAAGGTCAGCATAGATTTCAACAAAGCTTAACTTTCTGGGAATTAATTTACCCTCATAAATAACAATTAATATCCATCAAGCTTGACTTTGCTGCAATTAATTCTAAAATGCATCCCTATAAAACGTGAAAAGAAACATGTTATTGGAGATTTTAATAAAATGCAATAATGAAGTAAATGTAAAAATAATTTGTATACAAAGGGAATTATGTTTTATTTGCCTCTAATTTGTTTAATTTGATCATGTTGCCATTGAACTTGTAAGGACTTTTGCTTTAAAGCACTAAAATATGAAGAAAGCGTTCAGTAAATTTTATTTTTATCATACGTTATCGTACTTGTTTGAAATGTACCAGGCTGACTGAAAGGCCTCAACTGAATTGGCTAAATAATCCAAGATTAAAACAAATATATGACCATTATAAAGAAATGGCAAGAGAATAGACACTGAGTGTACACACAGAAACACAAGGTCTTCCCTCAGGGCTGGCAGAACGTGCTCAATGTATGCAGACACACACCCCAGCAGAGAGAATACAGAGAAAAATTAATGCACACACACAAACTCTTTCCCAGAGATAAGCTGTGGTAGCATGTCATCAGGGGAATTTGACCATATCATCAAAAAGACTCTATTAAAAGGCCAAAAAATACACAAGTGTATGGGCTTTTAATCTATGGCATTTGGTTTTAGCATTCATTTGTCATTATTTTGTAGATACAATCACAAATAAGTCTTCGCATTAACTTCACGAGCACATGGATTCTTGATATGAGACAAAATCAATACAATAAATACAAAAACGGAGCTTAACGGAAAAAAAAAGCACACTTTATTTTAGCAAGTTTTATCATTTTCGTATGCAAGCTGTTTGGTAAAATGTGTTTAAAAATAATTGACACGGTCACAGAAAACAAAACCAAACCGGTTGTAAAAATGGAAAGAATCTAGAAAAGTAAAAATGGTAAATGGAGCTTATTTATATAAAAATAATAATAATAATAATGAATTCAATTTATAACGCACTTTTCATTAGTGAAAATCTCAAAGTGCTACACACATTGAATGTTACACACATTCATACACCGGTAGCGGCAGACTACCATGCAAGGTGCTTTCCAGTCCTACCGGGAGCAACTCGGGGTTAAGTGTCTTGCCCAAGGACACAACGACACATGGTGTGGGGAACCGGGATTCGAACCACCAACCTTCCGATCGGGGGACGACTGCCATTACCACTATAGTGCTTTCCAGCCCTCTATGAGGGGCCCCAAAGCGCTTTACAATACCAACCATCCACCCATTCATACACATTCATACACTGGTAGCGGCAGACTGCCATGCAAGGCGCTTTCCAGTCCTACCACGAGCAACTTGGGGTTAAATGTCTAGCCCAGGGACACAACGACACATGGTTTGGGGAACTGGGATTCGAACCTCCAACCTTCCGATTGGGGGACGACTGCCATTACCACTACGCCACGGCCGCCCCCATACAAAAAGTGTCTGCTTGACAGTCAAACACGTGCCAAAACTTTCCTTTTTAACTGTTCTTTAATATAAAATGCATTGTATGTCAGTGCAGTAATATTTTTTAGAAGGAAATCATCTTTGACCAACTGTATATTGCTCAGTGGCAGCCAGTAAAAATTAATTTGCCTCACAAAATTCCTCCTAATACTGTAAATAATATAAACTACTTATTTACTGAGCTTACTGTGTTGTTGGCTGCTTGTTTGGTTCAATGTATTTTTTAGACTATTTTGTCAAATTTTAAATGGAATTTAAAGTGATATTTAGCGCTGTTTTTTCCTTATGTACCATGTTGCCAGCGATCCGAACAGCCAGCCCTAACAGTCTTATCTGCAGCATCAAATTGTCCTCCCCTGAACACAGAGCTGCAGTGAAACCTGCTGTGTCGAACAGTGGAGATATTCTGTAAATCCATTTGGAGCAGAGGGGACCTGAACTCAAAACTGAGGAGGGCAGGAAAAAAATACACAAACCAGGAAATTCTGCTTCCATAGTAGGATCGGCTCTGTGGTGACATTCTTATGTATAATGTATGATAAAAATAAAATTTACTGAACGCTTTCTTCATATTTTAGTGCTTTAAAGCAAAAGTCCTTACAAATTCAATGGCAACATGATCAAATTAAACAAATTAGAGGCAAATAAAACATAACATTGCTTTATTTATATATATATATTTTCTCTCTCCCATTTAACTGTGTTAATCGGGAGGATTATTTCAGAAATATTATTATTTCAAATGAGAAAAGGATAAAAAAGTTGTGTAATTGTTTTATTTTACACAGATAAAATTTAAATATACTCCGGTTTCAGTGTAGACTGGACTGTTTTTTCATGCCGCACAACCTCGACATGCAGGAGGAAGAAAAAAGGCGACAAATTTGTGCACAAAACAAACAAACCAAAACACAACAACAATAAATAAAAAACAAGTGACACATCTCCCCCACCCCCCGGAAAATGTACGGTACCATGATTGTTAAAAGTTGTCTGGTTAGTGATTCAGGATATTAATGTCCGCCCCACTAATATATTTGCTCAGGAGCCACCACTGATCTTATCTGAGGCTTTGTTGTTTTATTGATGGAGATAAGTGTTTATGTTTATGTAGTCATTTTTAATAGAAAATACTATTTTCATTTAATTGCAGACACATTTTTACAGATGTGGTTAATTACATAGCACTTTGGACAATTAGTAAATTAGTCAGGACTCTAACCTCCGAGCATTAATTACAGTAATTTACACAGAGGAAGGCACAGCACAGAGGTTCAATTAACCTTTTAGCCCTTGTCATGGTGGATGGGGCTAGTTATTCTGAGGCCCAAACACTTTCTCAGGTCACCAGGGAAACTAAGAAACTGGTGCCTCAGACAGGATGTTAGTCCCTTGTCATGGTCTCTAATCCCCCACCTTCCTACCCCGTCACCACCACCACCAGTGTCAGGACTGCACATTGTCTTCACCAGGCTCAGATTCCACGCTTGGGAATCACAGAGCTGTCTTGAAATCAAAGCAACGTTTTTTTTTGTCTTATAGTTTTCTAAAAGCCAAGTTGGCTTTTTTTTAAATGCCCAAATCCGTTCGTCCATGTGTCCATGTGTCCAACTCTGTCTATTTTGATCTTGGTCATGAGGAGCTCGTACCCATCACCAGCGGTCTTTGGGTTATAGTCAGGATACGCCCTGTACAGGCTGCCATACCAACAGGACCAGCCAATATTTTCTTATTTAGTTTTATTTAGCGTGTGGTTAAAGGGTGTGTGACATGATTTTTGAACTTTGCATAAATTGGCACAACATATATATATCTTTTATCATTCAACTATGTTCGTTGTTGCAAATAAAATGATAATTTAATGAAAATTCATTTCAAAAGTGAGTTTAAAATTTGCGCTGTGTATCTTCACGGGACATCCGGGTACTTGCGCTTGCTAATTTTGTGACGTCATCGCAGGAATGTCTCCTAGAACGCCCCTTTACATAACAATAGCGCACAATATAGAAACCGACGAATTTAGCAATCTAAGTTTAGATTTGAGCGATTTGTCTTCAGTTTGGGAAGCAGAAGTTAGTTCAGGGGGTTGAACAAGAAACGGCAGGTTCTGCCTTATGGTACATCCAGACCGAACGCGTTTTGAGCTGCATGAGCGTCCGGTTTACATGCAAAGTCAATGGGGGACGCGCCTCCAGGAGCGTCTAGGGGTCGGGCGTCGCGTCACGTGCGTGTTGAGCATTTTGGAAGTCGTTTTCCGTGCACGTGAGCCCGCGGCAGCCTCCACAGCACGCCTTGAACATGCTGAAGATTTCGCCGTTCAACGCTCTGTCAACCAATCAGGGAGAGTCGGGGAGGAGAGAGAGGGGAGTCAGCTATGTGACGCGGTAACGAGGGGACGGGTGTTGCGCAACTGTGTGACGTATTGTTTGTGAGACACGGAAATAACCCGCAAAGTCGTGTTCAAGTATGGAGGAGAAATAAAAAGGACCTTGCCTGGCGGTGTGCCAATGAGGAAGTCGGGATATCGGGTAAGTTTTGAATTGTGAACTTTTCACGTTTAGCAAGTTAAGCTCTGCTAACCCCCCCGCTGCCACGCGCCGCCGCCGCTCACGTTCCGGTTTGAACACCACTGTGTCCAGTGCGTCAACCTTGAGGCGTTTCGCGCTTTTTTTGCCATTGAAAAGGCGCTCGGTCTGGATGTACCATTACCGTTCAGGGAGCGAGGGGGGCTCCGAGGGGGACAACTTTGTTTGTTTTGTCCAGTCTTGACAAAGTATTTCATCTTTCGGGAAAGTGAACAGGCTAACTTGTTCACTGATGATATTAGAACACCCAAATGCGATCCAACGTAACGGCATTTTTTAAGTTATACAAAAAAAAAATAGGCGAACGTGCAGAAAATGAATCTGCGTTCTATATGCAGCCGCAGACTGAAATTCCTACGATGACGTCACAAAATTAGCAAGCGGAAGTACCCGGATGTCCCGTGAAGATACACAGCGCAAATTTTAAACTCACGTTTGAAGCGAATTTTCATTAAATTATCATTTTGTTTGCAACAACAAACATAGTTGAATGATAAAATATATATATATATATATATAT
>JBBPBX010034970.1:5205-16827 GCA_038048925.1 Garcialebias charrua
GAGGTGGTTGCGAGGCGCAGGCAGGTCTCCAGATGATCATCAGTCATTGTGGATCTGGTTTTGGACTTGATGATTTTCATGTGTGAAAAAGCAGACTCACACAGGTAGGTAGATCCAAAAAGTGCTGTTAAGTTCAAAGCACATCTTCGGATGTTAGGATACTTTTCTTCTGACAGCAGACTCCAGAACTCTCCATTCACGCCAGGTGATGCTCTGGATTTGATCCCAATGTCATTTTGCAGAGTCAACACCTCATTTTCAACACCAGAGCTGTCCAGCTGAAACACGGACACCAATTTGGACACAATGTCATCCACATCAACATTTCCAAAAGGATAACACATGTAGCTGGTAACAGGCTCGATGGAGGAAAAGTCAGTAAATCGTCTCTCAAATTCTGCTGAGATGCTCTGAACCTGCTTAGAAAAGTGTGCACTGTCCAGTTGTGTGACCTCTTTCCCTTGGCGCTGTAGCTCTGCCTCCATGTGTGGGAAGTTTCGCAGGTCCCTGCGTTGCAGCCGACTTGTGAGCAGTTGCAGCCTGCTTTTGAAGGTGCTCACAGAACTGATCATGTGAATTATGTTTTTGTCCTTTCCCTGAAGCTCCAAATTCAGTTCATTGAGCAGGCTGGTGAGATCTGTGAGGAAGGCTAAATCCAAAAGCCACTGGGTGTCCTCGAGTTTTGAATGTCCACCATGACCTGACAGCTTCAGAAAATCCCTGATCTCAGGCAACAGCTCAATGAATCTGGCCAGAAATTTACCTCTGCTTAGCCACCTGACGTCCATGTGCAGCAGCAGGTCTGTGTGGTCTGCTCCTGCCTCCTCCAAGTGAGCCCGGAACAACCTCCTCTGCAGACTCCTGGCCCTTATAGAGCACACAGTTTTCATGGCAACATCCATCACTTCCTTCATGTTTAAAATCTTCCCACACAGGGCCTGTTGGTGTATGATGCAGTGATAGTTCAAAATGTCTGGGAAAGCATCATTCTGCTTGCAGAGTGCAACAAATCCACTGGTGTGACCGGTCATTGCTGGAGCACCATCAGTTGTTATAGAAATTAGTTTATAGAGGGGCAAGTTGCTTTTATTAACAAACTCCATAAACACATTAAAAATATCTTCTCCTCTTGTGTGTCCCTTCAAAGGCAAGATGGTGAGCAGCTCCTCTTTTGCACTCATGTCTGCAAAGGCCATTCTGATAAAAACACACAGCTGTGCTGTGTCCACCATGTCTGTTGACTCATCAAACTGAAGAGAGAAACACTCACATTGTTGCACGTTCTTTTTTAGCTGCTCCTCCACATCCACAGCCATTCCCTCACATCGTCGTGTCACTGTTTGTCTGGACAACTGCATGTCTTTAATAGCAGCTACGATCTCACTTTTATTTTTAAAATCGTGAAAAAGTGCATCTGCAGCCTCAATAAACGCTTCTTTCATAACTTCTCCATCACTGAAAGACTTCTTATGTTGAGCCAGGATGCGGCTAACACGGTAGGAGGCGATTGTAGCTGCCTTACCTTTCGTGCTGGGCCGAGTGAAGATCGATTGCTGTGCTGCAAGCTTGTGTTTTAGCTCCCGCACTTTGTGAGTCCGTAAAGAACTTTTAGGAGGGAAATCTGCATCAAAACGTTTGTGCATCGTCTTGAAATGCCGCTCCAAGTTGCACTTTTTGGGCAAGGCAACGCTCGAATTACAGATGAGGCAAATAGACTTTGAATTAGAATAAACAAAAAAATAATCCTCCTCCCATTCTGTGTGAAAATAGTAAGTTTTCGTTTGCTTGTTCGCTAGTTTTCCTTCCATGTTTACTGCGTACAGTACTGACATTCACTCCACAGCGCTCTCACGCACCGATAGCTCCACTGCTGAACCTAAAGTCTCGTCAGTCACCGCACCCAAAACTCGCGAGACTGTGTCTGTGAGCATACAAGATGGGGAGGGCTGAGGAAGCGTTTGCGCATTGGCATATAGTCATTCCTCCCTCCACCTCTTCTGCCGGAGTTAGAATGAAGCTTAGCAGCGGACATTTCACCTTGTTAACAGCTGAGAGCCGGCTCGTCAGCTGTTAGAGCAAGGTTGAGCTTCGCGGGCGACTGGGAACCAGCTGGCGGGCGACCGGTCGCCCGCGAGCGACTGGTTGGGCACACTTGCTCTAATGCAAACTGAAGCACTGTGAAGGTTTATAACATGCATGCATGAACTGCCTCAACCATAATATTTGTGAGGTTAAAGATGTGTTTAGATGGCAGGAATCCTCTAGATCCAGCTTGAACTAGCTGTTAGCATGTCAATCCTATCAACTAAACTCTATTTCTTCAAACTGAGGCCTTACAAAAAGCTATCTACAACAAGTAAGATATTTATTGTTCATAACCTTTTTACAAAACCCCACCTGAAAACCTCCAAACGACGAGGTTTTCGAAATGAAAAGTGTGTGCTGTGTTTTTCTCATTGAGCCGCTCTTCTCAGCAGGATTACACCGATGCTTTAACTGCTCACATGACCTCCACGCAGCATTGCACACTATACCTCACCTTTCTGTCTTCTTTAAAGTAATTCAGTGTATTTAAATTCATTAGTACAGCAGCAGAGGGCTAAAAAGTGCTTCATAAATCACAGGAAGAGATGTGCTTAAGTTCACAACCCTTAAAACGCACAGATGTGTGTGCGTGCACACTAAAACACACAATAAGTGGAGCAGATTACATTCTCCCCAGGACTTGACTTGCATTAAAGTTTAAATGTGTTCAATTTGGACAGTCCCAATATTAGAGTGGAGTATCATTACCCACCTTATTGGATGAGTCTGAGCAGAATAGATTTCTCTTGATGAGATGAAGAGGCCTCAGGCACACACACACACATACACACACATTCACACTTTACCACACACGCTTTCACACTCATACACATGTGGACAGATGAACAAAACCCGTTTTACAAACTCCACTTAGTACAGTGCTAATTTATTGTGTATAATAATATATATTTATGTAAAATATAAATGAGGACTTTACCAATGAGCTGAAAATAATTTTCAAGATTTTTTTTAAATACTCACAGCAACTCATTAATTAGCTCCAAGATGTGGAGGAACTAATGTTCGTCTCAGTAAGAGGCAAAGATTTTGTGAAAAACTGTCAGAGGATTTAAACTCAAATTACAAAGCTAAACTTGTAAAGTACCAGAGTAAAGTTTTTGGGACTAATAAAACAAAATGAACCTCAGCCACTGAATGAAAAGTCCAGGAGGAACAAAGGACAATGCTTGACTAACTAACCCCTGCTCAAACTCATGTGTTCATCTTGACTGCAAATAAAATTCACACGTTTTAAACAATGTCATGTTTTAAGTCTGCTCCAAACTAAGAAGTTTTTCTGACAAAAAAAGTCTTAAAACAAAACAGATCAGCTTATTGTTGAATATGATATTTCAATGTTAGAGACAATTCAGAAAACTTTGTTTTAATCCAACAAAAATATTGCAATATTTTATTATTTAATTTATTAGTGGACCATCATCATTCAAATACAACTATTTATTAAAGTTTTTTTATTAGCATGGTAAAACTTTTAATATTTCTGTGCTCCAAAAGCATATAAAAAAATCATATAAATCAGCTCTTCTTTCATAAAATCTGTTTGGTGGTAAAATAATGTTACCTTTTAGAGTAGTGTTTAAAATAATGTTAGCTTTGGGGCTTGGCTAACCTGACAATGTTTCATGCAGTAACGTATTATACCGTACATGGTCTGCACTGAAACAACATAATTTTCTGCTATTTCCAGACATTTTTTTCCAAAGTGTTTAACATTCCTGTTGTGTACAGTATTGCCATTTTTATACTCTAGAGTTTCTATCTTTTTATTTGAAAAGCACTTTGAGGAAGCGTTTTTGACAAATATGTTTTTGGAACGTGAGTTTTCTTTCCTTTACAAGCAGACTAAAATAATATTAAAAGGAAAAAAGTCTGGAATCCAAAATGTTTTTTGCCAATCTTTTTATATATATTCAAACCTGGAAAATAAAACAAAATAAATGTAATACTTTTCTAGATTCTGCTTACACCTTTTGTCAAGATGCAAGTATTGTTTTTGATTTGAAAAAAAAACTGATATTTTCAAAAACACTTCAAAGTCAAGGCTTTCTTGAAAACGTGAAATATTATGCTGTTTTGATGTAAATAATGTGGACATTATCGCCGCCAAATGGTTAGTTATGGTACTACAGCATTTTTGCTAGAATCGGTTGGACAGTAATTTTTTATTGTAATATAACAACCAAAATAATTAGTTTAAAACAAAAATATTCTTAATATTGTAAAATGGGAGTATAAAGAAGGGGTTCTCCAACTTTTTGAGTTCAGGGACCACTTGCAGGGGAGAAAACATTTCAGGGACCCCATCATAATCCTCATGTTTATCAAATAATTGTCTTCAGTTTGTCTCTTTAATGCAATGAAAATGTTTGTGTCACATAAATACTTCAGACCTGTTATTTAATAGTGCTAATAAAATGTTTATACTTTTACACATGGGCATTTTCATTCAAGACACACTTAATTAACAAAAAATTCAATTTCAACTTCCAAAAATTACAGTTTTGAGAAAATTAACAGCATCAAAAACCACCTTAAAACTTTACCTATTCACACTATGCACATAAATGAATTGATACTTCCACAAATGATTACAGAAAACTCTTTACGTAAAACTGAACAGAATTAAAAAGAAACAGCAGTAGTCATACCAAGTATTACTGTTTTTCTTTTACACACATTTTAATACTTTTGTTGGATGTAACTGAGACCCTGTGTACACAATTTTGTTCCGCCACATGTACCACATGTGGTGCGAGTAACAAATAAAGAATCTGGAATCCTTGAAGTAACGGGGCTTCATTTGTAAAATGATCCATGCTGCAACGCAAACAGCGGGCAGGCTGGCGGGGAGTGGGGCTAGAAAGTTTTGAATAAATTAGATGTGATTTCCTCCATTTTGGTGTATTTTAATGGATTGTTGAACATCTACATATTCTTCTTTTGGCTTTTCCTCTTCAGGGGTCGCCACAGCGAGTCATCCTCCTCCACCTCACTCTGTCCTCTGCATCCTCTGTCCTCACTCCAACTACCTCCATGTCCCCTCTAACTGCATCCATATATCTCCTCTTTGTCTTTTTTCCTGGCAGCTGCATTTCTAACATCCTTCTACCAATATACCCACTGACCCACTGTCCCTCCTTTGGAAATATCCTAACCATCTCAGTCCGGCCTCTCTAACTTTATCTCTCAGGCGTTGAACATCTACGTGCTTGTAAAAAATATATACAGGTAGTCCTCGACTTACGACGGCCTCGAGTTATGACGTTTCGCGGTTACAACGCACCTCCCATTAAAAAAAAGTATATATATATTTAGCTATAAGTACTGTAGCTGTTTTATGGACAGCGGTTTTACAACGTAAACGAATGGAGAATCCCGAGGAGGGAGGGAGAAACGGAGGAAATGGCTTCACCAGCAGTCCAGAGTAGGAAATTAACTCTTTTTTCCCTTCATTATGGCTCTGAAATGTATGTGTGTTTTGATAATTATGTAGGGTACTGTGTTAGGATAGACTAAGTGCTTGGTAAAATACAGTACTGTACGTACAAGGTGCAGTTTGGACGTATGTTTCGAGTCATGACGAAATTCGCTTTACAACGCGACGTAGGAACGGAACTCCGTCGTAAGACGAGGACTACCTGTATATACAGTGCTTTAAGTGGGCCGGAACTCACCGGTACCCAGTTCCGCCACTTCTAAAATTTAACCCTGAGAGTACCGGGACTTTTTTTAAGCGTAAGGTGCGTTCCGGAACTTATTTTCATCTTCTCCACTTGAAAGACCCGTGGCAGATTAGAATGCATCATTTCCCCCGACTGGATTTCAAGAAAGAGTAATGCATCTTCACGACAATAAAACATCTTTGGTGGAGCGCGTCATTTGGCCAATCACAACCTCAGGATAGACAGGGGGAGGAGACGACAGCGAACTCTGTAAAAAAAACAAAAACAAACTCTGCAGCGCGACAGAGCGCGAGGGAAGCGGAAGTAACTCCTCCAACGTGTGGGTAAAGTTAATATTTTTATACATGCAGTGTAACCATTGTTTAGTAAAATGGCATGTTGTGTTACAAATAAAACTAAATAAAAATTAACAAAATAACAGTCAATTGCACCCCTAAAGCCACTGTGATAAAGTATCACATTAATTTAATTATCTTAGCCACAGGAGTGAATTTAAAAACAGGATGATGTCTATATGAACTAGTTGAATGAGGTGTCTCTAAAATATCCTGATTCATGATCAATGATAATTTCAACAATTTTTTAATCTGTCCACAGGACCTGACTTTATTTTGTTAGATGTCTCTAAAATAGTTAGTGAATCATGTTTACATGTAGGTAAACATAGATGTTTAACAACTTGTTAAAATACACAAGAATGCAGGAAATGGCATCTACTTTATTCAAAATTTCTGGCAAAACATCTTCACCAGCATATTTAAGAAATGAGTTTTTACTGTAAGTAAGTTTTATTTATATAGCACATTTCACAGACATGAGAGTCACATAGTGCTTTACAAAAGGAAAAATAAAATCATAAAATCACAGAAGTACTATACAAAAAGGTAAAACATAACAAACTCTAAAATCAATGTACAAAATTAACCAAAAGCCTGTCTGAAGAGATAAGTCTTAAGTTTTTAAATGCATCTGTTGACTCGGAGCAGCGCATTGTTAGCAAAATGTTCTGCTGTATTTGACTTGCTGCTGTTGTTGGTTGTTAATTTTTTGGTTGACACAATCTTTCCTATTTATGTTCTCATTAAATTAGGTTAGTAAATGACTTTTACTTGAAGCATGTTAAAAAATTACAAAATCTTTCGGGGGGGGGTTGGCGCAACGTTTGTCACCTTTTTCATCCCTTCTGAGTTTGCAGGTATGCATATTATTATGACATTAGGGAGGGTACCGGCACTTATTTTTTTCCACTTAAAGCACTGGGTATATATACAGTATATATACACTTGTACTTTTATTTATTTAATTTTTATTTTTTGCAGACCCCTCCAGCACTGGCTTGCAGACCCCCTGTGGTCTGGGAACCCCAATTTGAGAACCACTGGTACACAGTATGTCTTTTATTTGTATTTTTTATTGTGGGATGGAGTCAGTTACCATAGCGGGAGGTCAATGACTGATCACATTTACATATTTTTTTCTACACTTTGATCACTATTGATGACATTTAAAAAAATAAAGTATGCATCACTTTGTCCAGTTTCCATTACACCACTATCTTAGTGTTTGTGCTAATAAAAATGCAAATATCAAATTGGTTTATTTTTGGCTCTCAGCATCTTTATTTTTCCATCTGTGAATACTGTTTAAATTGTGATATATTCATTTCAAATAGTAATAAGATCTTGAAAACGGGAGTCCGTGTTCCACGTAAAGATCACACACGGTGACAGATCAGAAGGGACTGGATAATACATGGAGGAAGTCTCTACCTGAATGGAAAAAATGAACTGTTCTCAGCCGTCTCCTTCGCTTTTTATCCACTTAGGGTGGCGATGAAGAAGTGGTTTTGTCCTTCCCTCACCTCCACCTGCCTCCTACGCTGTCTCACACGCTTCCTTTTAAAATAATATCTTTTTCATTCTCTGTTTCCAGCCCTCCTCCCTAACACCCACCGCCTCCCTCCATAACTATTATCTTTTGGTCTCTCCCCCCACCTCCTCAGTCCTTCTCCCTTCGTTCATTTGTTCTCCACTCTTTCGTTCCCTCTCCTCACTTTGAGCGAAATAGATTTTCAATTACGTGTTGAGTGCCTGGAAGCTTCTATATTTCCCAACCTGACCCCAATACAGCTGAAGTGATGCCCCACGCAACAGGAACACACACACACACACATACATATATCAACACCAGGCACACACATCTGATACACTTCCACCTCCACTTACAGCCTAATGGAGTGGAGGAGAGGCTGCAGGATGTCTTCAGTGTCCCGGACAAAACCAGTGCCCGAGACACGTTGTATACGTCTGTTCGGACTTTGACTTGTTTTTTTAAACCAGAAATCAGGATGAATTTTTTGAATTTTCTTGCAAATGTTAATGTTGTGGGGTTCAGTGGAGAATAAATATATTCTGTTGTTCATAGCTCTTTTCACTTCAAGTTTAGAGAAATAGAGTTTAACTCTGTTTCCACAACCCGCCAAACTGAGCAGAGTCAAGACACAGGTGGATCACTGCAGTTCTAAAACAACTCCCATCTTTTTTTTTTTTTAATACCACAATAAATTACGCAAACACTAATTTAGAAACATTTAAGCCACTGTTAATTTTATATTACATGGTATTTTTTTAGCAGAACTATTATGACATTTCTGCTGGAAGTGCTACAGCCGGCAGCTGCTGCCAATATTTTGCGGTGCAGGACTAAATTTGGCCAAATGGTGGTGTCCACCAGAGGCACGCAGTCATGGAAGACACTGCCAGTTTATATCAGGAACTGTGGCACCTATCCAGCTTTAAAAACTCGTTGAAAGATTGGCTGAAAACTAACCAGAGGTGAACTCGTGTAGCTTACTTTGTCTATTTTGTTATGGCGTTATATCTTTATTGTAATTTCATGTTGTGTTATGTGTTATATACGGTAGGTGGTTCGATCCCCAGTCATTGCACATCTCCTGGTGTCTCTGAGCAGCACACCCTATCCCCAAAAATGCTCCCCGGGCACATTTAATAGCTGCCCACGGCTCCACCTGGTGGTGGATGGGTTAAATGCAGAGATCCAATTTTATAGTGTATGGAAACAGACAATGATGGCAATACATTATTATTATTATTATTATTATTATTATTATTATTATTATTATTATTATTATTAGCTCTTTGTTTTGTGGGATGTGTCTTGTTCTTACCTGTCTTAGGACAACGGATGAAAATTAGCTGTTGTGCTAACTCAGGCATATTAACCAAATGCTTACGGCTGACATTTTGATAAATATGCATCATCCTATTTGAAATAAATAAATAAATGAAAAGTAGTTGTAAATAACCTTAGAATTCTATGTAAATACCTGATTAATAAGAAATAAATCAAATGTTTGGCTTTGATTTCAGACTGCAAGGGACCAGTTCACAGTAATGTGGCCTCCTGCAGTTGTGTTAACAAGTCTCTTTCAGCTCCTGCTTCAGAGTTGGCACTTTTTTTGGTTCAGTAAGGACTCTCAGATGACGATGTGACTGACTCATGCATAAATAGGTTGATTGGTTGAGCATACTGAATGTTCTTCCAGCACCCACAATATTGAAACTGCATTTGTATTATCCATCCATTTTCCTTACTTGATTTTCTTTTCCTGGTTGTGGGGAGCTGGTATTCAGCCGTCACTGTGCAAGAGGAGGTGTACAACCGTAGACTGGTCGCCGGTCCATCACAGGGCCACATAGAGACAAACAAGACAAAAGTAGAAGCTAATTACCAGTTTCTGCTGACCTGTGATGATGTGATCTTCTTTAAACGTGTGCAGCAAGAAATAGACTGAGCTGTTGCTTGTATAAGAGCACTGGCTGCTTTAACTCCTCTTCTAAAGGTTTGTAGCACTCTTTTCAACTTCACTTTTAAAATTATACCAAAGAATTACAACAGCTCATGGTATGGTGTCTTCCACGGTGAAGCTGCCGTTCTGCCTGTGGTTTGGACGGTACAAAATCACAACTGTTCCCTGGCTGTGTGAAAACAAACACGCATGTTCTTATCGCTCTACCTGAAACTTTACTGAAGAATGACGTTTGCACAACCAATAAAGGTTACTCTACCCAGTCCTGAAAGGACTGGCGTCACCAACCGACCCGTTCTGGGTTAGTCCAAGGTGCAGCTGCAGAGCGAGACACTTGTTTTCCTGTTGGCAAAAAGCTTTATTGAATTATCTCCTCACAGCAAATTTATTAATTCAGAAACCAAGACCACACTTTGAATACAGCTGCAAAATGTTTGCTCACCCTCCACTCTGCATCACACACACACACACACACACACACACACACACACAAGCACACTTGCCGATTTCATTAAGCAGTTTGCGCCTCTTAACATGGCCTCTCCAGGGTGTTAGTGAACGATTTTCCGTATTAAACAGTGGCAGAGGTCAGAGGTCAACAGCCTAATGCCTTATCTCTGATGCGCAACGACCAACCTTATTACTCCAGGCTTAGAGAATAAACACACACACACACACGCAGGAGCAGGCATAAATGCATATGTTGTTCACACACTGAGAGAGCTGGAGGTGAGATATTGGCCTCGGGGCATGTTGAGCATGTGGAACAGCACACGCCAGCCACGCAGAACATCACGCTAACACACGCAGAAGCTGCATTTTCCTTGTAAATCGCACCGATTCTAGAGGAGTAAAGAGGAGAGAAGGCTGTGCAACTATAAGCTTCTTTTCCAGATGCTGAGAGTATATTAAAACACTTCATTCACTGACATGACCTTTACAACTAAAATATGGTTTTGCAAAATGATTGTCAGATGGTCAATGATTTACAGAAGAGACATGTTTTGAGATGGTAAAAATACAGAGGCAGAACCAAGTTTAACCAGTTTAAATGCAAGAAATATTTTCCGTAACATTTAAAAGCATCATTTATATTAGTCTAGTAAACAAAATCACACATTTACAACTCATGTTAAATCAAATAAAACCTTTATTTATACAGGTTAATCTCATCGAGCCTTGAGGACTCGTATACAAGAGAGACCGGTTTTAAACAAAGAACACAGTTGACAACAGTAGATATAAAAAAGTATATAAAATTAAAAACAAATGGAAGAAATTATTTATATAAAAAAAAAATAAACAGCTACATTGTAAAGCGATGTAAAATACTAAAAACAGGAACATGTCTGCGTTGGTTTTTGCCATGAGCTTAGCAGTTGTTTAAAATAACTTGGAGTCAGCATTTTTAGAATTAGCACCAGTTTGAGATGGAACAAATCTGACTGGATGATGTCGAATGCAGACTGGGAACGCTGGAAAACCTTAGCAACTGTTTATAGCTCGACAATAAATGACTGTGTCGTCGGCATAGAAAGGTAAGGCTGCATCAGGAATGAAATTTCTCCAGCTCCCCGAGCGCCTTCTATGGCTGCTCACTGCACCGCCTGGTAGGTGGTTGGGTTAAATGCAGAGACGAATTTCGTCTGTGTATGGGAAACATACGCAGATGACAAGATTAGACAATTATTATTATTATTATTATTATTAAATGACCTATTACTTATGTACATTGTGAAGAGGGTGGGTCCTAAGACTGAACCTTGTGGTGCACCGTTGTTAACAGCTGGAAGAAGTACTGTTATGTTGAACACATTGCCTCCGATCTTAGAGAAAGATAACCAACCAATAGTGTGATCTGAGAAACCAGTTTAAAGGTGACTAAAAGGATCTGATCAACCATAAAATATGACAGTTGTTAGTTGTTTACACATATAAATTAATAGACAAATCCCAGCTCTGCAGTTGCAAAACGTGTGTGTGCGTGTGTGTGTGTGTGTGTGT
>JBBPBX010034970.1:20588-32315 GCA_038048925.1 Garcialebias charrua
TACAGTATATGTACATTTCCTTAGTGTTTTTTATTATTTTTTTTCTTGTACATTTTGATTTTATTGCCAGTGAAAGTTTGAGGGCAGCTCGGTGGCACAACTGGTAGAGCTGCTGTCTCTCAACAAGCAGGTTACCCCCGGTTCAAATCCCGGCCCGGTGGCTTTTCTGGGTGGAGTTTGTATGTTTTCTCCGTGCATGTGTGGGTTTTCTCCAGGTACTCCTGTTTCCTCTACACAGACAAAAAATATGCATGTTAGGCTGATTGGTAACTCTAAATTGTCCCTAGGTGTGAGTGAGAGAGTGAATGAATGGTTGTTTGTCTCATTTTTCTCTGTGTCCCTGTGATGGGCTGGGGACCTGTCCAGGGTGTCTGCCGCCTCTCGCACAGTGATGGCACCAGTGACCCGTGACCCAAAAAGAAAGAAGCGGGTAAAAGATAATGGATGGATGGATGAAAGTTTGATTGTTTTAAAAATATTATAGCACTTACTTTTACTCTTTTAATAATAATAATAATATTAACAATATACCTCAAATGCAGAAAATCAGGTTTTAATTATGTTTCATCATGATTGTGAAACACTTTCAACAGACACGTGTGTATGCATGGAACTAAAATAAGACTTTTTTCATGAGGATATGTTGAGAACAATTCAGATATTTATATGTGATGCATGTGGATGAAATATGCATTTGTCGGGCGAGGTAGACATTTAGAAAAGAAAAGAACACAGAGAAGGAGAGGGAAGGTAAACCATCAAATTAAAAAGCGAAGAAGAGGATGTATGGGGTAATGAGTGTGGAGAGGTGGTCTTTGGCTGGTCGCGAGGCCAGAGACAGAGTTTTGTCACTGCAATCTCACACTCTGCTTCTGTAATGACTCGCCTGGAGGCACCAATGATTTCCTCCACTGGTGTTACTGTTGCTGGAGTCACCACAAATTCAAGAGAGAAAGGTTTCAGAGAGGCGGGCATGGCGGGGCACGAGGTTGGAATAAGAAGAAATAGATTGAGGAAGGAAGCACTGCTCTTTAAAATGTTTTTAAAAAGATGTGATTCATTGTTTATCTTTTGAGGCAATCTCTTCAGAGCCATTCAATAAAATATTTCCCCTGCAGCAGATCAGATCAGTTTTGGGGGTCGTTGGTCCTACTGTAATTGTTGTCCATCTGCAGTCATGTGACCCCATTTTTCCAGCCACAAATCTTAAAAACACCACCTCGCGCTGCTTCCAGTGTCTGTCCATGGCTCCTTCTCCTCCTCTCCTTTTCCCCATGCCGGGGGACGTGTCATAAAGACATCGTCATCATCATCACTGTTTGAGGGAAAAGGAGGAAAAGCAGGGGTGACGTGATGATCTATCTGCCGGTCACTTCTTCATGTGCAGCTGAATCAACACGACAGGAAAACCAAGCAAGACCACTCGCGCCTTTCTTCTTCTTTACGGAGACTTCTCAAGCTGTGAAGGGAAATAAAAAGTAAAAATGTATAAACTGTGCAGCAAAAAGGATGGTATATTGTTTTGTTTAGGGATGCACAATATTATCAGCATGGTATCAATATTGGCCAATAAATTATAATATTATTAGCAATAAAGTTAAATATCGGACATCGGCCATTCCATCAAAATAACTCACCGATATAAAAGGCGCTTTTTATGTATATTTTATATTCATGTGTTACATCATTTTCAGCCCCCTTTTTTTGGCAACTACATTTGATAGCAGGCCCAATTGGCAAACACCATGCAAAATAATTCCACAGCAGAGAAAGCAATGCATTCTCTGTAGATAGAAAAATAAATATTGGTATTGGTTATTGGTTATCGGCCAACTAAGTTTTAACATATCGGATATCAGCCAAAATTCCAATATTGTGCATCCCTAGTTTTGTTTTTTGTAAATTTTGCAAACTGGTCACATGTTACCTGTGCACAGCCGACCCTGCTAAAATCTATTTACCTATAGAGGAATATACTGTATATTTATAAGTCACCTGTTTTAGTGACTTATATAAAAAAAAACTAGGACAAACAAAAACTTTTTTTAATTGTTATTTATATGTTTATTCTCATATTGCTGGACATGAATGTTTTCTTTTTTTATGCTGCTTAGTTATGTTTTATTATAAACACTTGTGAAGCACAAGTTTCTCGACCTTGACCTCTCTAAGAGGCTTTAAACATCTGTTGAGTTCCTGGCAAAAACCAATGTAGCTGTTTTTTTAAACTACTTTTCCTTTTAATTATCCTTTTCATAACCATTTTATTTTCATTTGTTAAAATAAATAAATAAATACATTTGTACTCATCTTTTATGATTGTCCACTGTTGTCATCACTCTGTTAAATTCAGGTCTCTCTTGTAAATGAGTACCCAAGGCTCAATGGGATTAACCTGTATAAATAAAAGATGAATGAATGAAAATTTAAATGATCCAACATGATCTGAATGGCCAACACTTTCTATTTCATACAGTGGTGGGCAACGCTAATCAAAAAATTAGTTCCACAATTTCTAAAACGCTTATTAATTTTTTTAGGTCCACAATTTCAAAAGCACAAATGTCTTATGAAAATTAGGGGAAGCTAATCTAATCCGCTATTTATATTCGACAATTGGTAGCCGGCAGCGTTATGCAATATTTGCACTACACTGCCAACTGAAAAGTAACTAAAATGATCCTAAAAGGATGAAATTACAAAAATCAAAGGATTTATTTAATACTTTACGTACATATATTCTATTCGGCCACGAAATTAACAAAAAAGAGAATGATCTTTTAATCCCTAAGACCACTTTTAAATCTCAAATACACGGGTGTGTCGCCACCGCATTTATACATAAAAGTAACCCAAATACATAAAACTAACGACTCACCGTCGAGTGGTTGACACAAAACACACAATAAAATCCTCCGGCCGCGTTAATTTGGCTTGAAACAGCGGGGTTCTCTGCGGATTTATCCAAGTAACCCAGCACAACCAGCTAGCCACAGAGTTAGCGTCCAGTTCACCTCTGACCCGGAAGATGTCAAGATTCTATAGGCAGTCAACAGATTTAATGAAAAGTAACTAAAATACATAAAACTAACGACTCACCGTCGAGTGGTCGACACAAAACACACAATAAAATCCTCCGGCCGCGTTAATTTGGCTTGAAACAGCGGGGTTCTCTGCGGATTTATCCAAGAAACCCAGCACAACCAGCTAGCCACAGAATTAGCCCCCGAGTTCACCTCTGACCCGGAAGATGTCAAGACGGTGAGGGAGGGGAAAAAGGCAAAACAAGCAGCTACGGAGCCAGCATAAGAGCTTCTAAATAAGTTTATTCGTTTTTACTGATAGATAATTAGTTATTAGCGGTACTGCATTTTAAATAAAAATAGCACAAATCCGCTTATGAATTATAAAAGTTAGTCACTCCGCTGTTACGCTGACAAAAACGTTAGGTCCGCTGTAAGCGGATTAGCGCATTAGCGGTCCCTGGCGTTCATATGCCCACCTTTGTATATATATATATATATATATATATATATATATATATATATATATATATATATATATATATATATATATATATATATATATATATATATATATATATATATATATATATATATATATATATATATATATATATATATATATATATATATATATATATATATATATATATATATATATATATATATATATATATATATATATATATATATATATATATATATATATATATATATATATATATATATATATATATATATATATATATATATATATATATATATATATATATATATATATATATATATATATATATAAAGCCTTGAATGTTGTCTAAAACTTGCTAACTTTACCAGTTTATCTCTATGTTTCAGTTTGGTTTGTTTGTCTGTTTGCAAATGTTTAGATTTTAAAATAGGAAAAATGTTTAAGGTCAGAAATGAGGGGTGTCAGTGTTTCAACATGAAACAATTACTGTACCTGTATTTAGGAAATCAAGATTAATTTCCTGTCGGAAGAAATTTAAATTTAAAATTAGGTTTTGTTTCACGTTTAACATCTGGTAATGTTAAACTTTACTTTAAGTTTAAAAACTACACTGAATATTAAATATATAGACTTGTACTTATTTTAATGGATTTTTCAAGTTATGTGACAGCTGCTATGTCTCTCATTGTTTTGTGAGAGACTTTGGTATTTTAGTTGTTTTTCTTTTGGCTGCTCCTCTGGTCACCACAGCCAGCGAACTCACACAAAATATTTGGTTATTGTTTAATGCCAGATGTCTTTCCTGACACAACCTGGGCTCGAACCCACAGCCTCAGCATTATTATAAATAAAGCTGTTATGGTATTGTATGACTGGCAATTAGCCCCACCCCTAATCAAATGTGCAAGACATCTGCTCATAAAGTACATTACTATCAAAATGTATTTTATTTAAATATTATTTATTGTCATATTTCACTGTGAGGTTATTGTTTGTTTAAAATTATTTTGAAACATACAATTATTGTTTTTGCATTCCTGCCTCAGCCAGATTTATGGAAGACTAAAACTGCCAAAACTAATAAAGAAAGAAGAAAAGAAAAAAGTGCTAAAAATTGCAATAGATATATTTTTTTTAAGTTCCAAATAATTACTGCTCTAAACTGAGGAGAAAATACAGAAATAATAGTGAAAAAATATATATGTAATAATAAATATAAATATTAGAGTGACATCATAATGAAATTACAAACTGTTAAAAAGTGTTAAAATCAAACATGACTATATTAAGAAAAATACATTTTAAAAGGTCAATAAAAACAATACATATTCTTTGAAAGCTGACAAAGTAACAATGAAAATCTGAATAAATTATAGCAACAAATTATTATTGGCACAATAATAACGAAACTTAAAAAAATAAATCAATTAATGACACGTTTAATAAAAAATTTTTTTTTACTCAAGCAGCTTTAGTTGGAACTTTTCGCCCTCCACTCAAGTTCACTACAGTACATGTTTCAAGATGTAAAGAACTTAAGCTTCAAAGTTCTTTATTGTCATTCACATTACATGTACATGAGGTGGAATTAAATTGTGTACCCAAGGTCCAAGTTATATGCAAAAATAAGCACAAAAAAAAGAATATAATGTATAAAAATAAACATTATACAGTACAAGGATCTAAATCTAAACACTCATAATGTAAAATATTATGGTATATTAACTCAAGAGCAAGTTCTAGAAAATTGAATATTTACCGTACACTTTCTAGAGATGCATTTACATAATAAACGTGAACAACTTAACACTGTTGTGCAATAGCACGAGAAGCCTTGTTTAGAAAAGTTAGTGAAATTACAATATTTTCACATCAAATGACCAGTTTCTGTGAACCAGTCTGAATTTGTTCCAGAAAATACTTGTAATGTTGGAGAATGATACTTCACTGCCAGTGAAAGATGTGATAAACACAACGTTTGATGCAGTTTCCCCTCATCTGTTAGGGTTTGAATCTGCATCTTATAATTTGGCAGGTGAGCAGGGTGGGGGAAATGAGACAGAAAAAAGAGGGAGGTGGGGAAGACAGAGAGAAGGGGGAGTGTATACATCACTTCATCCTTAATTAGCTGTCATCATCTTCTCTCCTCGGAGGAAGCAGACTAATAATTAATGATAAAACTCTAAAGTCACTCATTTCCTTTTTTCTTTTTTTTTCTTTTTTTTTACCTGCCTTCACTTTGCTAAAAGAAACATTCCACTGAGATGAATTAATGAAATTTGATTGGACAAAGAGAAGTGTATGTTTGAATGAGAGACAACACTTGATCTTACAGATTAAAGCAGGGGTGTCAAACATACGGCCCGCCAGGTTTTTTTTTTCAGCCCGAGGATAAATCTGAATTATTAAAAAAAAGAATAAACGTTATTTTCTTAAAAAGCTGCAGTTCCTATGTTGTCCGCTAGAGGCGCTGTGTTTTAGTCAGTTCCAATGTTGTCCTACTCAAACACAGTGCCTCTAAGACCCAGAGGCGCTGTGTTTTAGTCAGTTCAATCGCTTCACCCGTGTTTATATATGATATATCCACCTTATTCCTGGGGGTGTCACTGTAGAAGCGATTATGTGTCTTACTTCCGTTTGACCCCGGAAGTAGAATTTCTGCATTGGCTCCTCGTTGTTTACTTGCTTATCTGCGCGCATCGTAGAAGTTCTGTTAAAGTTCTGTTTTCTGTTATTTCGAGCTAATATTGTCACGAAGATGTCTTGTGGAGCTCGGGTACCTGTTGCGCTGTTCGTGGCTGTACGAATAATCAGACGAAGCTGAATTAGTGGCTGCAACTAGTGTGTGTTGAACATGCTCCGAAAACAAAACCCTGCATCCTTCTTTGTGGCTGGGCTATGAGAACCCACCTGAAAAAAGTCACCGTATCCTCCAAAGGATCAGGTATGATTTAAGAGACAGCTTTTAGTGTTATGATTTTGTGTAGTCAGTGATTAAATGATAATAATATTTTCGTTCATAACTGGCAAATAAACACACGCACCTATATATGTATGGCTGTGTGCGTATATATATATATATATATATATATATATATATAATATAGATGTGTGTGTGTGTGTGTGTGCGTTTATTTACATATATATAATCTAGGGTGTGTGTGTGTGTTCATAAATGAACCCTAATGTTTGTATACTGTACTTTTACTTTCAGATGGGCTTGATGAGAGTGTGGAGCTGCTCAACACCACCAGTCACATGCAGCATGACTGTTGGAATGTGGATTGACATAATGTCAGAACAAACCAACAACCTTATTCTATGGTTGCCCCGTGAAACAATTAAAGCAACATGTTTTGCAGAAAGCTAAAAACTTGGACTCCAGAAGTGAATCATACATGCAAATAACACTGTGAAATATTTATTGGCTGTTTCTCCCTCTGGAATAATCATGTTTATTTCAGATGCTTATGGTGGTAAATGCAGTGACAGGTATATAACACAGAACTCTGGGTTTCTGGACTATCTGCGTGCTGGAGATGAGGTGATGGGTGATCGTGGTTTCACAGTGAGGGACCTGCTGCAAGAGCTATGGTGTCAATGTAATCGTTCCAGCATTCACACGCAAAGGATGCCAGCTTATTTCAAGTGAGAAGTGAGAAGACATTAAATGTAAACATTTTTCTCAAACATGTACAGTACTGGTGTACTTGCTGTAAACGTAACACAACTCTTAACATGTTTTTTTAAAGGATGCAATGTTAACTATATTACATTAGAAAAGTATTTGCTAAAATGATTCATTTGTTATGTACAATAGTTGCAAGGTTAGTTTTTTGTGTGCACTATATCAGTTAATTTTGGATTAAACTACTGTTTCTATCTAAATGTCACTTTTTTCATTATCAGGTTTTTAAAGATAGTTTCCTGTCTATTTCATTATTTGTTTTCATTTACTGTATTTTATTAAAAGTTCTCAAGGTGCTTCATTTGTGAATCAGTAAAGTCTTTGTCAAAAGAAATGTCAAGCTCCAGGTGCTTCAGTTGGTGTCCAGATACAGTAAACATCTTGCAGCTCAAAAGTCCAAGGCAACATCATTGTTAGCTGGACCTGGAGATGTGGATTTTTAATGCTTAGACTGGGCTTTATGTTTGCCTTAAAGACCGTGTAAAGTGAAATTAGATTTGTGTTTTTAGTTTATCACATGGCATAAATATGTGTTATTAATCACCCATATAAATCTGACTGATTAAAAACATTGTTTTCCTTATAAAATTAAGTGTCAAAAATCATGAAAATACATTATTTTCTCTTAGTCTGGAACTGTGGGGGCGTGTCAGCAGTGGGCGTGGTTTCAGCGCAGCACTGCAGCTCAGAGAGCAAGTAGGAGGACTCTCTCGCTCAGAGCTGAACTGTGTGGAGGAGGAAGACAGGTTCATCAGTAAACCTGCTCTGTTTGCTCCTTTTTCCAAGAGTTACGCTGTTTTTAGTGCACAAACAACTCTGGTTTTATTTTTAAAGTTGAGGACGCAACTATAATTCATAACTCCGCTGTTATGTGTTTAGAAGATGAGCGGACTCGCGCGGCTGCACCGGTCCGACCCGACACATCGCATGCGGGGGCTGTGTTGGTGATTAAGATAAAGAGGGCTGTGTTGGTGATTAAGATAAAGAGTAATCACGTTGATAACTAAGTATGCAATGGACCTGTCGCATTTTCTTAGCAAAAAAGGAGCTTGTGAACTTGTAGGGCACAGGCTTAGCAATAAAAAAAAGAAAGAAAGAAAAGAAACAGGAAAGGCGGCGGCGGTGTCCGGAGGCTGAGGAGGGAGACGGTCAGTAGCAGGTGCCCTGACCATTAAAACATCCTGGGAAGATGCAGGAACGAGGCATAATTGATTAGCTAGCTAACAATGAACAAAATATCTATGCTATTGCTATCTGATGCTATCTGCGAGTCGCGAGTGAACGGCTCCACCCATGCGAAGAACAATTTATATGACTAGAGCAGCAGGGGGTGGGGGCTATACTAATGAGGACCGCGTGACGAAACGCGGTCCCGTTTAAAACACGCCTAAAAAATCCTGAAACACACATGTCTTTATACACAGTTTCATGTATAACTTCAAAATTAATTGAGCTACAATTTTGAGACTTTTTACTCATTTACAACATTACAATTATCACATTTATAATGTTTATTTAAGAAAATGTTGAAATTCACTTTACACGGTCTTTAAGGTAAATAAAGTGTCCCACCTCTCTTAACATAACAGGACCAACCTTGTTACTGTGAAGATACTAATAAGCTTCAGAGCTTTTCAGATTGCTCATCGCTTCGCCATCTGAAGCAACTGTCAAAGTAGCTAAGTATGCTAGTAGCTAAACATGCTAGTGTACGTTATTTTCGGCCACTTCTTCAAGTCGTCCTCCCACCCCTCAATAGCTGTAGGTAGCGGTAAAACAATATCTCCACATTTGAGTTGTGATCGTTTGTGTTCCCACATATTTTATGACCTAAAACCTCTGACGAAAACCGGTTAGCGCGTTGCTAGCGTGTAAAAAAAGTGCCGGTTCTGACTTTCGGTGGAAGTCGTACACATAATTCAAGCAAGGCATCATGGGGGCTAGGAATAAGGTGGATATGGCTTTACCCGCTTTTTCTCTTGGAACGAGAATACTTGCTTGGAACAGGCAGGCGGGCACCCTCATCAGCGGAATGTCCTTGTCAAAAAAGAGAAAAGTGAACACAGAGTGGACTTCTTCCTATAAAACTGTTTGTTGACTAAATGCTTTAAAATGTTGTGCAATCACTGTGATCCGTTTTTAATGTGTTTTAAGTCTTAAATAAATGTTAAACTGCGTAAAAGTGTAAAAGGACATTTAATTTAATGTAAAAAATATATATAATTTATTTCTTCTTTGCACTAATACAATGAAAAAAGTGGACTTACTGTTCGTTCTATGTAATTTTGGAATGAGTTTACTGGTCTGGCCCACTTGAGATCAGATTAAGCTGAATGTGGCCCCCAGATCAAAATGAGTTTGACTTTGACACCCCTGGATTAAACAAATGACTCGACAAAAAGCACGAGAAATTAGACTTTTTCCACACTCGGGTTGCCAAGGCAACCTGCCCTGCAGATTATTAGTGCTTATTTAGTGTAAAAAGAGCCATGAGTATTCTCTTTATTAGCCCGGCGTGCTGCGCATGAGACCTGGGATTATCACCCCTTACTCATCGCCTGATGACGTGAGGTGGATCCGTTTTTTTACGAGATGCCAGCAGAAAGGCACTGTGATGTTTTAACAAAGCGTCCGTGTAGACGAGAACAGCTAATTAGAGAGGAACACAGTGTAAGTGGGCATATGTGCACTGGGGAACCAGTGAGCCAACGCACAACAGGACAACACTGCAGGGGGATGCAGGCATGGCGACTGACCAGCTCCCAAGCCAACATGAGGCCGCGATGGAGGCATGTTGTGGTCTCAGCGCCCCAAGCCCCCTGGCACACTGTCCTGAAGCCCAGTTTGTATAGGGAGGGACGGAAAACTGCAGGGTTTGCAGACCGCACCACAACCTGTCCTCTCTCTGAGATGTGTTTGTGTGCTTACTTCTAACATGCTCTTAAGTGCTTTAATTGGATTATCCTTAATGGGTAAACAAACAACTACAGCTGCTGAATAATATTAATGAATGAATGTGTCATGAAGCACTTCACTGAATTCCCCTCCCCTGTTCCTCTTTGCTCTATCAGCTCCCTCAGTCCTGCTCCTCTTTATTATTATTTTTACAGAAGCATGTGCTCATTTGGTCCCTCTCATGTGTAATTATCCCGATTAAGACTGATTCAGAAACACCATTGCTAGAGAGGAGGGTGTGTCACACTCAAATGAGACTGGCGGGTTTAAGTGGCTGCTTTGAAGTCTATGAGCCTGTGATTACTCCTGTGATGCATTGACAAGATGCACACACACACACACACACACACACAAATCCTGCATAAAGCTGAAAGTAAAATAAAACAAATGGAGAATTTCAAAATGACATCTGTGAATATTATTAGAACATTCATCTGCGCTGATGACACAGATGCTTCTGCCATCTCCTTCTGTTATTGTGGGAGTGAAGGAGCAAGGCGAGGAGAAGAGGACGAGCTGAGAGGAGTGACGACAGGCGGACGATTAGAAAGGAAAAGCAGTGAGGAATGATGGGGAAAAAGTTAAAGTTTCTTTATTGCCTTTCACATCGCGTGCGGTACATGAGGTGGAGAAAATGGTGTATTCAAGTCCCCAGTTACACCCACAAATGGCAAAAATATAAAGTACAGTATAAAAAGAAACGGTGTAAGGATCTAAGATATACACTAAGACATGCACTAAACGAATGCTAAACAATACGTTTAAATATCTAAGATATATGCTAAACACTAATATTGTAAAATAATACTGTATGTTAAACAGCAGACCGAGCATGAGTCTGTAGTGAGTAGATGAATAAAATGGCCAAAAGCCTAGAGTTCCTTGAAGAAACACACAACATATTTCAGAAAAATCATCTTGTGGTGATATCATAGGAATTGTAGCAGTTATGGTCAAATCTTGCTTGCAAATAATTATATCTGCAAACTGATGAAGTAGCAGCGTAAGTGTTGTAATGGACTTTCAGCTACAATAGTATGTTTTAGCTCAATATCTGTAAAACTGTTGAATTACTGTGTATCAAAGTTCATGCTCAATAATCCAGATTAAAAAATCCAACAAAGTTCGGTCAGGTCATCTGGATGCTTTCTTTTTGTTGCTGTTGTTGAGGCATTTTCGTCCTTCATCCAAAGAACTTCTTGTAGGATTTAATTTGCTTGTGGCTCCTCGGACTGATGGAAGTCTTTTGGATGAAGGACAGAATGTCTCAACAAAACTAATGAAGTTGGATGAAGGACGAAATGTCTCAACAAAAGAAACCGTCCAGTTGACTTGACGGAGCATTGTTGGACTTGAATTATTGCCCCTTTATTGTTGGTGCATATTGATAAGTTGCGAGGGTCATCTTAATTAGGCTTGACTCCAAAAACCAATCAATTGTAGCTATGTCCAATAATTATTTTTTGAAAGTTTTATTAAAAGACATTCAGTGGTTCATGAAATAGTTTACTAACAGAAAAACAGGACTGACTGAAAACAATTACTGTTACAAATTTAGGCAAATATCCCACACGATGAGTAGCATATTTAGC